>VCRD01000012.1:73435-117350 GCA_006783055.1 Trinorchestia longiramus
AAAAGGACTCTGAAGCTCTTCATCCTCCTTCGTGAGCTGTTGCTGGAAAGTCGGTGAATCTACCTTCAAAGGATTGGCTTGAACATTTGCATCCATCTTTCTATTGTAGTGGTGCAGTAAATGATGCAGGCAATCCTTACGAAAATTTGTCCGACCAAGACGAGTACTGTTTTTGAGCACTTTGTAAAACAAACAAAACGGACAAAAAAATTCGGGCTTTGATGAGTGCTTGTCAAAAAAATGCGTACATATATCATAAGCAGATTCTTTATTAGTTGTACAATGAGGACAATTGTACGTCCGTATGTTCTTCTCGTTTTTCAGAATCTTATGGCTGTGATTAGAATCTTCGTTACATATATTTTGGGAAGCGTCTCCACCACTGTTTGTAGAATAGCGGGCTTTAGTATATAACTCACGACTTTGTTTTCGCTGCTTTTCCATTTCCGTGATTTCGTTTCTTTTTTTACTCGCTTGACACATTTCAACATTCTTTTCAAGCTGGCGATTTGTCACCTCTGATTTGACAACACCCTTTTCAACAGGAGGTGCCATCGTGACTGTTACTGAGACGTTCGAGACGAGTTGTGATAAAATAGCTGATTGCTGTTCGTCAAGTCCAGGAATATTAGAGACTGGAATGCTGGGACTCACTTTTCTTTTTAACTTTTTCTGGTATTTGTATTTCTTGATTGAATTCTTTGCAGCGGCATCTGTAATGGTAACAGATGATGAAACAGGGGCTAAACTTGAAAAAATGGCACTAACAGGTACGTTATCAGAGCTTCTCATCAGTGGGCTTGTGTTTGTGTCAGGAGAAAGAGTTATTTCTGACATATTAGTGAATGAACTACTGGTTGTAGTCGTGCTATCTTTCCTAGACGTTTCTTTGTCCTCATATATACGAGCGTTTTTAGAAGCTGCATCCGCATCATCCTTTCTGAGTGTTCCGTCGTTTTCAGGTAGATTTGAAGTAGACTGCATTTCCACACGAGGGGCAGGTACTGAATCAGATTGTGAGGGTTGTCCCTGCCCTGAAGCGTGCTGCCAGTGCTGGGTTATGTGTGTAGGAAGACTGAAGCTTTTCTGACGTGCAGTGGCGGGACTGCACTGCATCAGGCGGAACTGAGAAGTAAACTTGGGAATACCGCGAGTCGGCATCTCGGCAACACGGCTGCTTTCTGAGAGTGAAGGCATGAGTTTCAAACTTTTGATCCGATGAGGAGGTGGCTGCACAAACTTACGAGCGGCAATGACAGGAGCAGCTCTTGAGTCCTGAGGGTGAAGTAAATAGGTACGTCATTGCAGGCTCCACACATTCTTAATTTTCGCATTAGGTTTACGGTTGAAAAAACAGTTATATCACTAACTGATCACCAGCTTGGTCGACTATCACCAGCTTGGTCGACTGGTGAGCAAATCTGCTTGCGAGCGGGAAGACCCGGGTTTGAATCCCGCTACCGACATGGTTGACGCGGCTAGAAATACGGCACGGGACTTGGGTAAACAACCGAATAATTATCGAAGTAATTATCCGACCCAAGAATGGGCCAGAAGGTTCGTTCCTATAGCCTCATTCTATTCTATTCTAAAACTCATCTAAGCCTGGTATGAAACTACTCTCCCAGGACCAAAGCGATGTTATTTTACATTAGTTTTCCAGCATCAGTTTTCAGTAAGCCTGGACAAAGCTTGATGCCATGATTGACTGTGTGAAGTACTTGGCAGTTGACGCACAGACTAGAACATTTAGTAGTAGTAACGGTGTCTCAAAGAAAGCGGTTCACTGCATTCATTCAGGGATACAATGAGGGTTGATGAATCGGTCAACGGAAGCTCAAGCTAGACCGACGCAATCTCTTACATAATTTATACGTATGTTTAGTTGCATACTTACAGATTTCATACCGTCAAAGGAAAATTGAAGGGTGGACAGCACTAGTGGACTACTTGCATTTTTTCCCGTGGGAAAAAATGCAAGTAGTCCACTAGTGCTGTCCACCCTTCAATTGTTTTCGATAGGACTTTGAAGAATAAGTGCACCGTAGGAAGAATTCAATCAGTTGTTGCAGCTTAGTTGTTAACAGCTTTTCCAAAAGCTCGTTCTTCAATTTTCTTTGAGCCCTATAAACTTAGATACAGGTTTGGTCAATTGGTTAATGATATTTTTTCCCTTTTAATGAAACATTCTTCATATTGAAATCTAGTATGACAGTTTATGACGTGTGTGTGCACTTACTGCAGCACTTGAGCGTGCAGGTGCGGCACTTGAGCGTGCAGGTGCAGCACTTGATCGGGCAGGTGCAGCACTCTGTGGTAGGGCACGGTCTCCTTCACTCAGGTCTGCCACAGGAAAGCGAAGGCAGGCGTCAGCTCCAGCAGCGTCTGTATGACCAGCACCTCTAACACACTTCAGACTTGCAATGCTACGCAGCGGCTGCAACAGTAACAGATACTTTTTATTGAAAAATACTTTTCAAGAAGTCACGAACGCTTTTTACCATAGTTTATTTTAAATCATTTCATTATAAAAACGAACCCTTCCCAATGCGGTAGTCCTTGATTATACAGTTATATTCAGTGCTCTTGTTTTACATTTCAGCTCCCTAAGATTCTGGTTTACGTTTATCCCACTGAACGTTGTGTTTTGATAAATATGGAAATTTGTTCACAATCCTAATCCTCGTATAAGAATTGCATGTAGATCGTAATAACATCGTCAGTTCAAATAGGACGATCATCCCATTCCAGAATTGATTCATGAGGACATGTAGCTGTAATGTCTCGGCTTGTGTGATGTAAGCAATAATCTGATATTTTTTTCTGTCGTTTCCATAAAATTGGGACAGTGCTAGCATTTTAAACGAACAAAATTAGATGTAAGAAAACCATTATAATAAAAACGTTCACGATAGTGGCCAATTGATTGCTCATTTCCATGAGACAAACAGAGGAAATAAATAAAGGTGCATTAAATTCTAAAAATATCAGGTTATCACGCATAAATTGATGCACTTTAAAAGAAATGAACTGAAACGTTAAGTAATTCAATCATTCTTTTGAAATGGGAAAGATGCTGAGGAGTGAGTTTTCTCCAATGTACTTCAAACTTTGTTCTCCCATCTTTAAACAAATTTTCATCCTTTGATGAGATAAACAATTCAAATGCTTCGAATACTTTTTTATTGGAGAATATTTTCTTGTACATAAAAAGCTTAGAATGACTGAATAAGTGATAAGTAGGCTATGTAACTTTTAGATGATTCAAAAGTACTCGGCTGAACGTAGTCGTACAACAGAATTGTATTATCCTTATTTCCAAGTCTAGCATCTTTATCCCTCAATTTTTCGAGCTCACACTCAATTTCTACATAATACGTGGTCATTATTTTTTTCTCTATCGGTAAAATTTATAATGAATAATCCCTTTAAAAAAACCCCGTGCGGTAACCACCAACCTTTTAGGGTACAGAGGAGGTTGTGGGTGACGTTTTAGTGATTGACCTACGTGCAGCCCCTCACCTACTCCCTCACTGTCGCCAATAAGTGGAAACTTCTCATTACACGTAGCAATACGAGGCATAAATGTTATTTTGCAGTCGGGAAAGCGATATAAATCATAATTCGAGGCAACGGTATGTTTTATTTTCATTCAATTTGTGTGAAACGAACTTATCCTGTTTAGTTACTACTCCACTTACCTTCGAGTGCCAAGAAACAGTTGTGAGAGATTTTCGAATTTTGATTGAAGCTCGAGTTAAACGAAAGAGTTATTAAATAAACCTAGAAAATAATTATATCATGCATGGCAATCTCGCGCAACTAGTGTCCTTCATTCGGAAGGGAATAACTTGGTAATAGGATTCCCAGAGCTATTTATTCTATTAGTCTACAGTTTACATGAGGGAGTGCTACGGAATTCCCTCCGAGCACAATTTCCTGTATAAAATTTATCTCAGTTAGATACACCATTTTACGAGAAGCAACATGGCCTTTATTGCAATCAAAATAGACCTTTTTTCACAATACCCTGGATTGGCGTTATTAGGATTAGTTACAAACAGCAGCAAACACTAAGTTTCTTTCTTTCAATATAACCAATATTACAGCACGAGAAGGTTCGAGAGCAATGGAGAAAATCTCTCACGCGCATGCATGGAACACAAAGAATTATCTTCAAGTTCGTACCTTTTGCACGTGCACGTGAGCCCTTGCATGAAGCTTGATGGTCTTGGAGGCAGGGGCTGAGAAGCTGCATGCCACGCACGAGAAGCGCTGACGCCACATGTGGTTCCTGAGGTGGTCAAGCATCAGTGCCGCCTGTCGCAGCACCAGCGGGCACTGCACAGCCAAAACACCAATTAACGATTTCCTTCACAAATTTCTAACACTATTTACAAATGAGAGGCTTCAAGATATTTTAGTAACCTGCCATAATATGCGATTATATTGCCTATACACGACATCACTGGACGTTTCTTCATGGCAACTGTTCAGTCAGAAGAGAATATGACACACGGCTCAGTGCTTGAACTACAGTAACCACCCGCCACACTGAGCGTAACCTGAGACAATTATGATGATCTACTGTTGGCATCCGATCAATTACCTAAAGGAACGATGGTAAATAATGACTTCTTTTCGCCCTATGAACTGCACTGGTCAGGCGTAGAATGCAGATAGTGGGACTAGATAGAGAATTAAGGAGTGAACACCAGGTAGTTTTCCTGACATAAGAAGAGAATGAACGAGCAGCGCCGCACAAACGAGAAGCTCAGCAGTGTTAAGGAGATGTATGAGAGGTAGACTGATGAATGCAAGGATGACTGTAGTCAAAGAATGCAAGGGTACAGAGAATGAAATTATTATAATCAGACCACAAGTTTTGCCTACTTAGCATTCCATTTTAATGACCTGAAAATACATGAAGATCAATAAAATCAACATATCAGAGTAGCCTGTTTACAGAATGCTACAATAAACTAGTAATATAGTGCTCTACCTGTGATACATATATGATTTATTTCATGTTTAGTGATGTTAATAATATGAGGAATCATATTTACTTACACACCATCTACTCTATGGCTCACCTGAGGAAAAGGACAGTGAAAAGGTACCAAATTTTTGTGTTTTTCGTAATAATGAAGCGCCATGTCAACAGCTGAGTCCTCCTCTGAGAAACGCATGCCACAAACGTAGCACTTGTCAGGCGGGCAAAATCTCTCTATTTCCTCAGGAGTGTTTTCCTTGAAGTGCAGCTCATTGTATTGAGGGAGACGGATCCCTAAATGAGGAGAAGCTTCAAATTTAACGCAGCGTCGTTTAGAGCTCACGTTATGATGAAAGTCTGGGTCGTCATCTTGAGTCTCCGTGAAGCGAATTTTGCGCTTAGTTTTGCCTGAGCTGCCGTGAGTTCCGTGATGAGAGAAGTGTGAAGTTTTGACTTGAGCATTGTCTTGGATGAGCCTCTGTTCGTCAGGGTTGTAATTGGATGAGGTAATTAGCCCAGTACGAGTGCCACTAGTGCGCTGAAAAAAATTGAAATTAACTTCTAAGAAATTCTACTAATATATTCTACTAATATAGTGTTCGTCTTAAACTGAACAAACACCCTCATAGTACAGCATATAGGAAAACCACAGTAAGGTTACAATGATGTTCAAGCGTGGATGCAAAGATAGTAAAACATTCATTCAAAATTTAATAGCGTAAGAGTAAGAAAAATGTCATAGATGAGGAAAAATACATGTACAAAAACTATAGCTCAAACAATAAATTGAGTGAAAAAATTCAGGTCATGGATGAAACGAAACCTTGTAGTAAAATAAATAGGTCTCGTACTTGTAGATCTTGCCTCTTCATTCGTGATATATTACGTTTTTAGAACAAGTACCTTCTGGCACAAGGAGAAACAAGCGAACATTTATTAGAGTAGCAGTGTGAACTGCAGCAGGTGCCCTAACTCGACAACATTTGGTACACAGTTCAATGCATGGCGGCCACAGTTCTTAGCAAGACAAGAACTGACCTCGTGGATCATGAGATGCCTTGCTAAGCCTCCTCGAGTGCCACATGAGAACGAACAATGTTTACAGTTGTGTTGTCCCCTCAAGACGTGCTTCAACAGGTGGGAAGCTTCGTTAAACACCTTGACGAGGACTGGACAGCGAGGGTCAACACATTTTGTGCCGTGACTGCGTGGCACCTCGGCCATGTGCTGCTGTTGCATGTGCACAAGACAGCGTTGTGGTGACACAAACCGCAACGAACAGCCAGGACACTTGCGCAGTGTGTCATCTACGTTGCCTGCTTCATGTACTTCTGATTGAGCTCTTCGTGCATGAACTTCCTTATTGACTGCTGCATTACCCAATTCCATCTTGTACGTTTCAACATGTGCACTTTTAGTTTCCACACGCATTGTCTCTTCCATATTCTCTCCAGATGACGATAATTTGCTATCAAACGATTTCTGGTCTTGGTTAGCCTGAGAAGCTTGATGCACTTCCAGGATATAAACGAAAGTGTCACCTTTGTGGCCGCGAAATTTCTCACCATGCCCAGGCTGTTTTAGAAAACATTCAACAGGAGAAAGAATATTGTTTCTAAATGCTCCTAAATTCTCCTTCACTGCACTTGCGCCAATTTTATCAATAAAAGAATCATTTTTAGTATCAGAAAATAAATCGGAGATTTCGGCATGTTTTAGGTTAAAGATTTGATTCGTCACATTACACTTTGAAATTTCTAATGAGTGAAAGCCACCTAGAAGCTCGCTGTCCATCTCTGTTTCACAGCTAACAGTTCCCGGAGACAATAGTCGTGGTGCATTACAGCTTCCACAGTTCAGGTTTGTGAAGAGCGTCGACGAAAGCACTGGTGAATAATTAAATTCTAAGCGAGAATTTCTGCAAGCGTCACATTTTGCGTCAATGAACAGAGCAGGAACTTGACCATATGACATACAATGCTGGTCAAATGCTCGAGTCAAGCACAATGAGCTCAATACGAATCTAATCTTTTTAGTGGTCTTTGTAAGGATTTGAGTAAGCATCCTTTGAAAAGAACCGGATGTGATTTTGGAGAAATTTTCCTCAAAGCCGTTACACACTGAGGTGCTGTTCATTGAGAAACAAAGTACAATTTTTCTCGAAAAGGCGATGCGTACCAAATAATTTTCATAGAGATACACGTGTGATGACGCACATACACTCCGTAACTCAGCCAAACTAACATATGAAGAACACCTCAAAAATTTGGAAAGACTTATGAACACCTCGAGAACTTTGCAGACGGATTGAACGAGCAAATTTCCATACATATACACAGACACTGGCGCACCCTGCATCATCACGATGCAGCTTATTACTGACCACTGAAACTCTTTCAAAATCTCAAGAACTTTCTTTTCACATCCATTACACTTGAAGATGGAAGCCAAGAAACGTATATTGTTTGTGTTCAGATCTTTGCAAGAATACAGACTGCAGTTATCGCAACAGTCAGAAGTGTTGAACTCAGTTTGATCAGTCTTATTGAATTGAAGGGCAGACAATAAACTGAAGAGACTGTGTCGCTCAGACTGAGAAAGAAACCAAGCTTCGCAATAAAATACATTAAGCAATGCCTGCACAACACTAACACTCAAACCAATTATTTTTATAAAGAAATGCTGACGTACGAAACATACTTCAATTATAACGACTTCATTACTGTCTTCAGGCACGACACCGAGCTGAGAGGAGTATTGCTGTGCAGGTAACTGTGCAGGTGGCTGTGCAGGTGGCTGTGCAGGTGGCTGTGCAGGTGGCTGTGCAGGTGGCTGTGCAGGTGGCTGTGCAGGTGGCTGTGCAGGTGGCTGTGCAGATTGCTGTACAGGTGGCTGTGCAGGTGGCTGTGCAGGTGGCTGTACAGGTGGCTGTGGCAGGTGTAGGCGCACAGCAAGAGGCTGTGCAGGGTTAGAGGAGGCTAGAGAGAGAGCACAGCACAGCACAGCAGACGACACCACCAACACTGAACTGTGAACTTCAAACTTGTACTCTGTAGCTTGTCCTGCATCACAGCACACAACACATGTGTCGGATAATGCATCCTGAAACAGAAAATTTAACTTGAAACATGACACGCTGAGTTGTAATATTTTTGACATCATAAAGATAATCTTTGTGATGCTAGACATGCCCAAGGCAGTGATGATGTAAGCATCATCTCTATGGCAGTACAGCACACAGTACACCCACACGTTACTTCCCTTTAACCTAGGACTTCTCAACCAGGGGTAAATTTACTAGGGCCTGGGGGTAAATTTACCCCTGGTTGAGACCCTCTGGTGCAATATAACCCAGTCACCTCACGCCCAGTTTCCATAGCCACGTCACCAACACAACTCTAGTCACCTATTGGAATCCATCAGAGAGCCTTGACTCAAAAGCATTGGCGTTTGTATTCATTTTAAAAGTGACAAGCTTGTACAAAAACCGCCACAGTTTACCACACAATGAGACGACTGATGAAACAGACGTCGGAACGAATGATGCTACAGAAACATGGTCATTTCATCTACATCAGCCCGCCAGAAACTGGCAAAACTCTCACTACTCGCAGGAATATGACAACAGCTCGACTAGCGTGTGTGTCCATACATTACATTAGTTGATGGGCAGCCTTGCTTGCTAGCCGTGTTCCAAGAATTAGCTTCTGCCTCCAAGCAGTGACTCCAGGACACATCACAACGAGATGAGCCTGTTTCTGCCACTCAATATGTTCTTGAGTTCAATTGAAGAATATTGTCTGGTAACGCGTGTTTTCTTTTCACAGCAAATAAAACAAACAGTTCCGTTTATATACGAGGTATCAGTACGTTTTCCCCAAAACAGCTGTTTGTTATTTTACACTAATATATTTCCGACTTCGATCAAAAGTAACTCCCATGTGGTCTAGTGGCTAGGATACCTGGCTTTCACCCAGGAGGCCCGGGTTCGATTCCCGGCATGGGAAGATCCTTTTTTATTTGTAACACTCTTCACCCATGGCAAGCATTAAAGAAAAAGCACGAGAATAACGTATTGTTTTTTTATTGTGACCCTTATTTCCAAGAGCGTACACGCAGGGAGACGCACAAGTATTCGACGCTTTAAAAAATCCCACAATTTCTCAACAAACTCGTCCATTTCGCCGAAAGTGAGCCGAGATATCACCAGGATTGTAACTTGTAATGATGCACAATAATACTGTTTTGCTCAATGGCATATTTTCTTGCAGCATTGAACAGGCACCAACGTTGGAAAAAACAAGAATACTATCCACATTCACTCAACTATTAATGAACTGCATTGGAGTCATTAGTGACTATAGCACCACATTTTCCTACACTAGCATGCTATAATCATTAATTTCAATCAATTACAGACCACACGTTTATAATGAAACTGTGACTGCAGATGAACCTCGCATTCTATGGAGGACACTCAGAACAACACTCCACCCTCCAGCGTCAACAACCATCAAATGTTCATTGTAACCATCATCAAAATATGTCGCAATTGCTGCACGGGTGTAAGCAGTTTAGGATGTTTCATCACAAGTAGGAAAGAAGATTTAAGTTGAAGGAATGTATGTTGAAGATTGGGCGTGTAAGGGAAATATAGCATGCAAAATATGGGTAAACTGAAACAAAGACCACATGTCACTCGATCAAAGATGCAACAAGGTCTATAAGAATTAAAAGTACCTGTTAGCAAAGACATTATGATTTGGACTCTTTATTTCAAAGCTTTCAACTGCAAGAAAAAGCCTTGTAATGAAGACTCGTACACTGAAATTAGCAGATAAATATTTGGATGAACGGGAAAATGTGTCAAATATTATCAATGAAATCTTCTCAGGTAAGTTAATTTTTTTTCAGTTTGACGATGACTGGATGTTTCTACAAGACAACGACCCTAACCATACAGCCACGCTAACACAACACGGTTAAACGAGACGATGCTTCTTAAAAGATGAATTAGAATAGAATAGAATGAGGCTATAGGAACGAACCTTCTGGCCCATTCTTGGGTCGGATAATTACTTCGATAATTATTCGGTTGTTTACCCAAGTCCCATGCCGTATTTCTAGCTGCGTCAACCATGTCGGCAGCGGGATTGCTACAACGAATCCACAAATTTTAATGCAACTCAAACATTTCTGTAAGCAAGATTGGTTTTGTATTTAATTAGAATCGTGGAAGTCACTCGTGAGAACCTAACACCTGATTCTGTGTAACAAAACATGACGCTTCGCAACAAACTATTCAATAAATGAGTCATACACGTATTCTTACTCGGCTCAATTCCTGTTTTTCTGTAATAAATAATGAATATGTTGTTAAGCAACAGGCATTTGTAATTAATTGTAAGTTCGGTGACATGCCATAGTCACCTCATTTTTAGCTAGAGACCTAACGTTCATGTTAAAAAATTAAGAAATTGAGCAATGCGTTGAATACTTTTGCGTGTAGCTTTACATAGTTTGAAGAGTTTTAAAACGCTTGCATTGTAGGGCGGCACGCTGGGTTAACACGAGGCAAATGACAGCAACTAAATCTGATAATAGAAGCGAGAGTCGCAACCAGTGACTGTGTAGCTCTGAAGTGTACAGTACTATAATTACATTACTACATCGCATTCTTCCTATATTACTGTAACTGTAGAAGAATGTTCACAACAGAGGATAGTTTCACGTACCTGAAGCACTTCAGTCGCGTCACATGAATGCTTTAAGCGAACTAAAAGAAAGGCACAAGTGTCTCTTCATAATTCAGCCAAGTATCACTGATACAAGTAAGAGCATTAAGACAAATTTGAACTGAAGAAGCAAGATTTACTCAACGAGTCGCTAAACAGGTGACCATTCATTGAAAGGTCATATTAAAAGTGAAGTGATCATATCTACATATTATTAAAAATGAACTAACAGTATTTTTGCCAAACATTGCAAACAATAAACATAATCCCATACTTATCAAATCTTGAATTTAAAATAATTTCCTTCGAACCGGATTCGAACCAGTGACCTATGGATAACCGCAATCCTCTACAGTCCACCGCTCTACCAACTGAGCTATCGAAGGTCGATAACAATGGACTACCTGAACCAAGAGTATAAAAATAGTAGAGTAAATAAATACTAAGTTAGCATACATGATTATTGCTTTCAACACGCTCCGTCTCCCACCACTTCCTCCCATTTATACCAGCAAACTCTCTGGCATCAATTCAGACCAAAGAGGTCAAAAATCACTTGAATAAAATGAAATCAATAGTCATAAAATGTTGATGAATATATTTGAAGTATTTTAAATGAAATTACATCAGGAAATGAGGAAGTGGTCTTGTATACACCCTCCATTCGTGAAGTATGGCATTCTGAATAAAGTTTGGTTACCTCATCTGACTGTACTGCAATGCTGCATTCACAATACATGAGGTGGGTACAACAGAGGTCAAGTGTGAGGTATGAGGTGTAAGAACTCACAGTACACGCATGAGGCATCCTGGTGGTGATGCAGGTCACTGGTCGGGGTGATGATGTCTCCACAACACCTGTCTCATCACTTGCATCTTCCTTCATCACCTGCACACAAGCCCATGATCAGCACCACAATGCAGGCCACACAATGCAGGCCACACAATCCTAGCCCGCACACATGTATACTTCAGATTCAAGAACTGCTGGAGAATCGAGTAAGCGTTGTGACGTCATCTCAGTCGAGTAAGCGTTGTCACGTCATCTCAGTCGAGTAAGCGTTATGACGTCATCTCAGTCGAGTAAGCGTTGTGACGTCATCTCAGTCGAGTAAGCGTTATGACGTCATCTCAGTCGAGTAAGCGTTGTGACGTCATCTCAGTCGAGTAAGCGTTGTCACGTCATCTCAGTCGAGTAAGCGTTATGACGTCATCTCATACTAGCAGTATTTAGGAAGTTTTACGCGAGTGAACTCTGCTTTAACAGTCACAGCCACTAAATAATCAGCGTTTACACTTTCCACTTGAGCTAAAACCATACTTTTAATAGTGTCCAAACTTGCTAATTGCATCGTATGTGAACAAAACAGCAGGAGATTTTTTAAATAATGGTAAGGAAATAAGAATATTGACAAGCAGTATAAGAAATTTAGAGCAACACATAATGGCATACTGGAGTGCAGACAAACTACAACACCACATTAAGCCTGAGGACATCTGCAAACCTAGTCAAGAATCCTAGCATCACCCACTAGCGTTCAGTCGCTGTATCAAGTTAAGATGAATTAATCAAAGTGTGTAGCTCTCGTAGACCAGCAGGGACTATACAGCTGGTCAGGTTTAGAACTGATCATACGACACACACATGCAGGGCTGCTCAATTTAACCATCAAAATTGAAGAAGAAATAAGAACACTCGCGATGATTCAGAGTTCCATCACTGCACACAATAACGGAAGTAGGAGAGGCGTGTTCAATACACGTGTTTCCATACGCTCAGCTCAGTCAATGTTGCCCTATTCCGCTTCTTCGTTTTCGAACTTTACAATATTTCTCTAAAGAAATCTCTTTTGTCGAATGAGAGTTACCAGGCAAAATTCAAGCATTTATCGATCGCTGTAAAGCCCGTATCATAAATACGACATAAAATCCGCAATAAGAATATATTAACGCACAAATTAATGTTTTCAAAACCGGAACTTTCAAATTTCCAAGAAGTATTGACGAGTTCAAGATGGAATTTGGTCTGACACGTCAATGTGACAAGTGACGGTCTAGCAAATGAATACAACCAAAACTCCACTAGTAACCATCCAAAAAGTTATAAAGGAAGAGTTAAATTATAGCCATGGAGCGCCAATAGCATCTTCTGGGACGAATCTAAAATTTGTTAAACATGAAGAGTTCACTTAATCTATAATCTGCAGTACAGCTAACCACAATCCTCCTCTGTCTCGGTGTAGTAACAAAGAACTCCAACACAAGCAAGAGATCAAATGAGCAACAGCCAAGAGTGTCGTAGCTTGAGAGATTCTTACAGAGAATGTAAATAATATTGTAACTATTCGACATGTCTCAAAAACAAAATGAAAAATACGGTCAAAAGTTAACTTTATAAATTAAAAGATAATGAACAATTTCTTGAATAGGATGTAGTGATTTATAAATGAAGCTCTTACTCTAACAAATGTTAAGGAAACTAAGAGGAATCACAAAACTGGACTGAACAGCAAAGTTTGCGACAGCCTTGGTTCAGTTTCAGCTTGCGTTAGTCTACTGTCTCTCGTGCAAAAGAATACCACAATTTTTACATGGATGACATCAAGGCTTGAGAACAAGTAAAATCAATGTGACTAGAAAACGCTTGAGTCATAGTATTAGATTACTGAATAGAAGGGTCATATAATACTAAAGGAACAATCTTAATAACACAATAAGAATATCAATGATGCAATTCTTGAGCAAATCTCAGTGTACCCAATTAAATTGTAGCTTGTGTGGCGAGCATTTTTTGGGAGTTCAGGAGTTGCATTTTGAAAGCTTTTCTGCGATGTAATCGAATTGTCAACACCAACTCATGTTCGTAGAAATTGAAAGCTCTCCTCAAAAATGCAGACGCTATAACCTCTGCAACAGCTCACAGTAGCGAAGGATTAGCAGGGTATAAAAGTTGTCACAACGAACCTTTGTAACATTCAGAAATATCGACTCGTGTCATTTGTCAGCACCACATCCGTGTAACAAGCGTAAACATTTAGCAATACAGCTAATTCTTGAATGAATTCGTCGTCCCGCTACAAGAAATCAGATAAACAGAGCAGTATATTTATAATAAAGTTTATTTATATGACAAGTCACACTCACAGTCCATTTACTATGAGCTTCAAAAAGCTACATGAAAAACAAATGGTAGAAAATCGCCACAAGTAAATACTCAAGAGAAAAATAATAACGTGAAATTCTCCAACAATAAGACAATTCCTGCTCGAAAATCATTAGAACCCACGTTTTACTAATCAAGCTCATAAAGCGTTTCATTTCCGTAGTCTTACATCATGTCAACACTTACAATTGTTTTAGCCTACAATCTTCTTAACACATTGATCGCAACTCCCAAATTAGTTTGTACGTAAAACAAAGATCCCGTGTATGGTACACATTGCGGTCAAAGTGTTAATAAAACACTAAACTCTTTCAGTGCTGGACTAGCTAAGGATGCACACAACCCACAAGTTCGTTGCGATCCAGACACCTTTCAGTGACGTCATCTCCTCTGATCACGCACGGCACTAACTCCAGTACTGCACGTGATCATTTCATTGCAAAGTTAGTGCGTGACAGACACGTGCAACAATAATGACACCTACGAATAGCCAGGAGAACAGCTCTCCCCGCATCACAAAATTATGTGTACAGGAGTATTTTAGCTATTCTGCAATCACAATGGCCTACCGTCACTTTGTGACTAGAAAAACTAAAGAATGAATGACAGCAACTAAGCCAAGTCCTACATACAATGAAGAGATGAACAATAGCAGTCACAGAGTTCCAACATAAGTTACGCACTGTGCTTTATAACTGTAATATTTCTTAGAAAGTTTAAGTCACTATTGATACTATCAGAAAAGTGCAAAATCGCAACCAATACATGGGCGATTATTTGCACGATATGTGCATAAGCTCACACATAAAAGAAACTAAAACCGTCATATTATGAAGGCATTGGAAACAACTACAAACGAACAATCTATAAATACAGTATTTTATCTTCGTATTTTGGTAACACACCGTCCAGATATCCAGTAAATTAATACAAGAGTGGAAAGTTTATAACCATTAATTTCAGTTCAGATGAAGAAGTCAGAGCAGCTTAAACATATTTGGTTTAGTGGAGATGGTAAGCACACAAACACCAGGAAATTATGCAGTGAAGTGAACTACTGCCGCCACAAAGTGGTTGCTAACTATAGTCGCCTCCAGGTCTCTGGCACACACACCAGGAACTGAGACAACTTTAAGCAATCAGGAATGACGCACACAAATAGAGTTTATATGGTGAGAATTCAAAATGCAAAGCACTCTTCAGTGGAAAGCTCTGGGAATTATTGTCCTGCAAGTCTTCCAATTTCCAATGCCCGTCTCATCAGTTAGAAAACAAACTTCGAACATGACAACATTCGTATTATCGTTTTCGTTAGTGACTCGACAGACTGCTATGATTACAAATAACTAGTAATCAATAGGTGAAAACAAGTATACACATTTGTCAGAGCAAGGATCAGTGAATTGGTATATTAAAACTCATACTCGCGAGACTGAAGGTTAAAAAATATACTTCAACATAGAAATTATTACGGGCAATACGAACTAAGTAATGTGACACTTGCCCAACCAAAGGCCGAAAGTTACATTGTATCAAGAGATCAGAAAAAGTTTAAAAGTTTAATTCAAAAAAGAGCAACTCATGCTATAGAACAAACACAAAGTAGGAACCAGTAATTCGTTACCAAGCTGCAATGTAACCGTACAACAAAAAACAAACTCATTTGAAAAGCAGAATACCGAGCATATGTCACCGTAGAGCAGATGAAGCTACGGACTTCCATGTAGTTCTCACGAACGAAACCATCACGACGGAGGCATTCCTATACATTAATTCTGCTAACCTCTTCCTGTTCAGGCAACTGATGCAAGTTTGCTGCAAACTAAGCTCTTATGTCTCGTGAACCAGGCTACACAGTTACGATTTTTCTCCCACTAGCGTATTTCTGAACTATGCTGCCCCTGCCAGCTCGACCGAGGATCTTCAACAACACATGAATCACTAGTCATAAAATAAATTATGTTTACAGGATAAACTCGTTTGCAAAACTTTTGTTAGTTTTCCCTCATAATTGAGAGAATACACACATCTGAATTACAAGACGGCACCATAAGCCTGCCCAAGTCTTCACAGTGTTAAAGTTTGTTACAGGAAACTGCAACTAACTCTTCTTTACAAGCTCATCTTAGTTGGGCAGATGATGATCGTGATGATGAATCCTATGTTGACATTCACACTTCAGTTCTTGTTAAGACGCAGCTCTGTTCCAGGGCACGTTATCACGCTCAGTTTAACTGCAGGGCACAAAATGGCCCACGGATAACAGATTAGTGAATATGAAGCTCCGCACGATCAGCTACATTCGCAAGTTACTGAAGTTTTGTTTCAGCTAAACACCATCTACTTAGCTCCCGTGTCATTCTATGGAGAATTTTGATCAAATCGCTATTACAAATCATAATCAATTGCCATTGCTTTTTTTTGTCCTCATCCTGAACGTACATGTCTGTGATATGCTCACTGTGATACATCCCTACTCTGAAGGCCAAACTCATCCCTACTCTGAAGGTTTTAACCCTTTAGCGACTGAAAGGACAATTCGGTCGTCTTTCACGGTCTTTGGAAGAATTATTCTAATAATTAAACAGTGAGCAATATGAGGTTGCTACTAAATAGGTTTGAACGCGGCGGCATGTTACAGCGTCGTTCTTTTGGCTGTCTGGCTCTCAGCGTGCTTCATTGCATCAGTGTACAGACGGTCTTTGTGAGCTTAGACGTACAAACTAGAAAAACAAATTGGTCGCTAAAGGGTTAAAAAGTTTTCAACTTTCAGAACTTAATTCATGAAGGCGACGTAGCGAGTAGAGCTATCTGGTCTAGGCAGCAGCGTCTTAACAGCGTTCTGATGACTGTAGGCTGGTGCTAACACGCTCACACACACACGCTTGTGTGCTTCTCAGTCACTCAGAACCTCTTGAAATTACTTTACAATTGATTGTAATGTTACGTGACTGGAGCGTTTTGCGATGCAGTGTCAGGATTGTGATGGTTGTTAGAAGGGGCGGCTGAGCAGTCTGACGATGACGTTACTGCTGCAGGCCGGCATCTGTTGCACCTGCGGTGCCCCACAACTTACAGCCCGTGCAACAAACTCCATAAACTCAACTCATCAATGCATGGCGTACAGAAGAATGTTTCATTAGTGTGAAAACTTTTTCTAATGTTAGTCTCTGTTTTACTTACGGTAGTGTCTTTTTCTTACGTCGCACTTCAGGGACAACTCTAACACAAGAGAAAACTTTCACACCTTTAAATCGTGTCATAAGGCCAAGTTTTCCTGCATGCATTACTGAGGATGCAATGCCTCACTGAACTAAGCAAGCACTTAATTGAGAGCGAAATATGCCAGCACTGGACAGACGAGACGCTTAGCTCAGCACAAACTAAGCAACACGGACACTACGGCCCAACACAGATTTAACTGCAACTGTACTCCTTCAAGCTACCTCACTAAACGTCAATTTCGGATTATTTTAACTGTGCTGCAGTAAAATGAGAAAATTTAGGACTTCATATTGATCTCATAAGCCCCTGGAATTCTGGAGGATTATAACTAACACCAAATTCACTTCATGAAAAATATGTTTTATAAAAGTAATAAGGTTAAAATAGAAACTACATTTACCCTAGCGGCACAAAAAACAATCCGCCATAAAAAATTGATTTACAAAACAAAAATAAGTTACTGTGAACACAATTAGATATTCCTGTCATAATGTGGCCGACTTCAAAACATGAATTTGTGCTGAAATAAAATGTAGACACTGAAGCTGTTGGTCATACCCACTGCGTCAGTGTGCAGGTTAGGTTCACCTACAAATTCAACATCTGAACAAACATTTTCAAGATTAATAAGCGTTAGAATCAACATGCATTAAAATACATTTGCTTACCTTACAATATCAATGTGAGCAAAGAAGTACAATTGAAGACCAGATTGAAGAGTTAGAGATTAATTTCCACACCAAAATGTTTACACGGACACGATGACGCCTGTCGACGAGATGGAGACGTACTCAGTGAGCTCTCAAGATGGCGGCCGACGAAGGATAGACTGCGGCCTGACATTGTAGCGTTTAAACAGCTTCGATAATTTTTTGGACAGAAATTTTTGATTTAATGAACAATTATGAAATTGCATAGACATTTAAGGTTGTTGTGTATGCATATGACAATTATATCATTATGCTGTTATGTATGAGCAATTTAAGTTAGTACAGAAAGATATGTGTTCGAAGTCTTATGAGTGCGCTGATGTATCTGTAACGACTTAGAACTTTCTAAATTTTAGATTTGAATTGAAAAAAACATATGGCACGCATGTGTTGCGTACTGATGTTTATGGGTCTAAGTTTGAGTAATATTGAACTTTTAATCAGCAGCGAATTATTCTTTGTTGCTGGAGACACTCAATTAATGTCAACACTGATACATGCAATTCTTCATTATTAATATAATTGCCACATAGAAACCATTTTAGAAAATTTGATTTATAAAGCTCTCATATAGTCGATCTGTTGACTTTATATCGAAATTGAACTAAAGAAGTCTACCAAAAATATCATTCCTGAAGTCTTCTATCATATTACAGCTGTTATCTTCTTAATATTAATTGTGATCGATGTAGACTGCTGCAGTCCAGTGGAAATTTCACAATCTAGTACGTTCATTTGCATGTTCAAACTTTGAAATTGTAAATACTACGTACTCTCATTTCTTTCAGGAATAAGGGTAAATTTCCCTTTTTATTTAATATTCTCTATGTAATAGTCTAATGCAGGAGTAGGATTGGGATCGATATAAGGTTCTAGGATACAACTTCTAGGTTTTACTCCACCCCAAAGTTACCTTGTTGCCAAATTGAGTGCACAAAAGTCAAAGGCAAGCGTTCATAGCTTCTGCATGACATGAGACGACATTCTGGTGCTAAAACACGTGCTGCTTGCCTCTGTTGTAGGATTGAACTTCACACGTTCTGCTGTGACGCTGGATGCAATGCTCAAAATAGGATAAAACTATAGTTCATTTGAACACTCAGAAACTGGTAACTAAAGTAAATTGGAAATACCACGGGAACTAATTCATCATGAAGTACATAAGGACATAATTACGGTAATAGTCATCGTACTATTTTCATTATTAATGTGACAATTAGCCAACACGTTCTCAAATTCAGTTGCTGGACGAGCGTCCAGAAGGAAATCAATGTTTCTGTACTTAGAGATTTGAGTTCGTCATTGATGTGTTCACATCAGTTTCCCCACGAGCATCCAGACCGTGGCAGCTGCTCCACAGACGTGATGTGTTCACACCAGTTTCCGCACGAGCACCCAGACCGTGGCAGCTGCTCCACAGACGTGATGTGTTCACCAGCATTTGTACTAGTTACTTTGAATTGTGCTCAGTTCACTGCTGACTGCAGAAAACCATTTCAGTGATACATTATTTCCTGCGATATATATGTATTGCTTGCTTGGTCCGTCTCTCTGTCAAGCTCATAAAGATTTAGATAGGAAGAAATTTGGTAGGGTATACTTGTACTAGACCGATCTCAAAGAAATTCTACGATTTAAATTTGACTGGTTTAAAATTATTCTAAATATGAACGCATTAAAGACTTACGACGAATTATTGTGTTTTAAATGAATGCTTTTTATTAATAGATACGGAACTTCCATTCTGTATTTAATCTACCGGTAACATGGCCTTGATAGTACCCGTTGAAATTACTTGGTTTAGAATTGATAAAATTGAGGATCTATGAAAGAAAATACATATTTTAGTTGTACCCGTGGTACTATCATAATCTGAATATTTTTCATGAATGTATACAGAACTTCCATTCTGTACTGTATTTACCGATAACATGGCCGTGTAAGAGAAGGAAGTTTATAACGGAAAAAATAGAGTATTTTATAGTGATCCGGCGCTTTTGGTATCCACAAAATGCTGTACATAATACATGTAGAACCGTTCTGATTTCAGTTCAATGATTTTTCTTCAGCAATAAATAGAAAGTGATGGGACGGACACACACAGATAAAGAGAGAGAAAAAGAGAGCTAGACGTACACTGTCTATTATATAAGTAGATAGTTCTTAAATAACATATTACAATACAATAACAGACAATAACTTAATGTAGTATATCCACATCAAGCTAACAAGTTTTCGTCGTCTCTGGGAGGCTGGCAGTAAAAAACTTAGAAGGGAATAACTGCAATAGATATTCATTGAGTAATTTGAAGATTAGCTTCAATGAATTCATGAATTATGATAAAGTTTGAACCAATTTACTTGAAAGCATTTGTACGTCAGTCATTTGAGTAGAAGGAGAAGGTGGACTGTACAGCAGCGGGGGCTGAAGGAGCAGCTGGGTCACCTCAGGGTATGCAACGCAGTGGAAGTGCAGGTGTAATTGACCACGGCCCTAGGACATCACACACAATGCACTCTCAGAAGTGTTAGGTTCTTTGCAAAAGCTGCTGGAGCAATTGAAAAGGAAATCAGGGAGCAAACATATAATCATACGTACATATACAAAATTATGCATATTTTTATAGGTTCAGTTAAACATATATACGTGTGTATATATATGTATTGCTTATTTTGAAATTGTCGATTACCAAAAGAAATCACTATTGACACGTATGAAAATTTCTAGCAAAGCAAGTGTGCAAACAAATATGACGTCACATCCCGTTGGTTGCAATGTTCCTACTTCAGACGAGCTTAGGAAAAAGTCTCCAAACTAACATCTAGTTACTAGAATAGGTGGACTTGGCAACTCGACCCTCTTTTTCTTCCTTTTCGGTCAAATAAAAACCCAAACAAATCAGACTTGTTTGTCTGATAAACTTGGAAGTGAAGTCAGCAAAGACAGGACGGATTCATACAGAAGGGATCTCTATCCATCTTAGGAGTGTATGCTCAGCAAAGTCGCAAGAAGGTATATCAATAGAATGACTCCGTAAATGAATAGGGTCTCTCAGTCTCCATAAATCACTGAATGCTGAAGTAGGGCAGAGTTGAAGAGAGTAATTCTATACGTATTTAGATGTAGGAAGCTCAAGAAAGTGACTGGGGCGACAAGGATGAGGGGAGCATAGTGCAGCACCCGCATGAGGAGCAAGAGACAGCAGTGAGAGGGGCTTGTTGCTGGGACAGAGGTGAGCTTGATGGTATTTGTAATGCAGCATAGCAACAGGGTGTGGAAGTATTATGGGTAAACAAATATCGAAAATAATAAAATATGTTAGGACTCAATCCAACTCATGTAAAATAGAGAATAACCTATACCTTATCAATTTAATTTATTGAATTATGATCTTCATATAATGTAAAACTTCTACGTTCCTAGATGACCACAATATACTGTGAGTTAAATAATATCCACTCTAGGTCTGATTTTCATTTTATCCCATTTATAGGATCATTGTTGTGTCCCAACTGATACGACTTTTATAAATTCCAGGATCCTAAAGAACTGCACTCTGGAAATTGACAAGTGATCATAAATTCCAGAAACAGTCTAAATTGTGCATGGAATCCAATTTAAAAGAGATTAGACAATTTGACAGACATCAGGCAATTGAAGACGAGATCTGGCAAATGAAGAAGAGATCTGGTAATTTAAGAAAAGATTTAACAATTTAAAGCGAGATCTGTCAACTGTATTGGCCGAGGAAAACAATTGATGTCATTTTAAGAATCCTGGAACAATACTCAAGTTTGGCTCCATGTGCGCACTGCCAGGCTTAGGGAAGCATTATCTTAGCTAAGTTAAGAGGCACGCTTGTTGTGTACTGATGGAGACAGGCCGTGTATGCCTGCGTAGGCAGTCCGTCATGCAATGCAAACACTCGTACTACGTGTCTCCTGAGCTCGAATTATTTCCAACAAATTCTAGACAAATTACCAAATTATTGGGGGTCAGCGTCTGGGAATGATTTTCAAGAGATTTATGGCGACAATAAACTCAAAATTTATTACACATTAACCAAAGCCCCGATTCGCCAATTTTATCTTCCACAGGTAACGTAATCAAACAGTTAAACTTGATGAAAATAAAAGACAGGATAGTCGTTATAATAAACATCATGTAATTAAATCACAACATTATATCGCATTTTAATCCCTGATAACTTACTAAAATGTTAATCTCAAACATTGTTGAAAATAGCTGTCCTCAATGATGATTGATGGAGAAGTTTCTTGTTGAAACAAAACTATGTGTCACAATACCTTGTCAAGACTATGAACACATCCACGATCCGGGCTTGGTTGGTGAGCGTGCAACACCACAGTAAAGTAGTTTACTGCGTACAACACAGTGCAGCACCACAGTAAAGTACTTCACTGCGTGCAGAACCACAGTAAAGTAGTTTACTGCATGCAGCACAGTGCAGCACCACAGTAAAGTACTTTACTGCGTGCAGCACAGTGCAGCACCACAGTAAAGTAGTTTACTGCATGCAGCACAGTGCAGCACCACAGTAAAGTAGTTTACTGCATGCAGCACAGTGCAGCACCACAGTAAAGTAGTTTACTGCATGCAGCACAGTGCAGCACCACAGTAAAGTACTTTACTGCATGCAGCACAGTGCAGCACCACAGTAAAGTAGTTTACTGCATGCAGCACAGTGCACAACCGCCACAGGTGCGGTGGCTTCGTGTTACGCGGGGCAGGCGGGGACAAAGACCCGCCCCTCCTCTGGTGTGTGGCGGTGAGGATACTCTATATACTGCGCACACCAACGCTTGTGTCTGTGCTGCCCTGGCTTCCATTCGTTGGCTTTTTAATATCGCCAGCTAAACATGAAATTATTCTGCTAACTCAGGAGCATGCAATATGGAAATTGGAGTAAAGCCTTCGATTTACATAGAGACAGCTTCAAATCTGAATAAAGGTGTACCTTCTAAAGATCTTCAACTTTATTTTATTTTTTGTTTTGGTACGAGCGTCAAACAGTGTATTACCAACAATGCTTTCCCTACAACACACTTAGTACGATTGTCATTAATTTGCAGTGAATGAAGAGAGGCATTCATAGCGGCAATTCTTGCGTCTACGAATCTTAAGAAGCTAAGTGTTGTGGGCCTCCACGCTTGAGCTGACCATTCACAGCACATCCTGGATGCAGGCAGGGATCACAGGCAGATTAATATAAATACACAAGTCAGTACTTCTGTCGACATTCTGCGTCATTTCTAACAACAACAGGAAGAACTTGAATGAATCTAAGGGCAGTAATTTTAAACGGAGTAATGCAATGTCCATTTGTATTCTACTGTATAGTGCAATAAATTTAATTGATATGTTAGTAAGAAATCATAGTTGAGGCCAGAATATCTGTAATGATTTTCCCAAATCATAAGACACATTGAGTAAGTTTAGCAGCGCAAAGTCCAAAGATGGAATTTTCCATTATACTGTAAATTAATTTATTCATCTCCTATTGTACGATTTATGTGTTGTGAACTATAACATTTCCATGCTGTTTTTTATTCAGTTTTATACGCAGTGTATTGAATTGATGCTTTTAAACAAACGGTAAAAACCAGAATCACTTCGGTAGAAAGTAAGATTTGCGCATCAGCCAAGAGCTTTGCGCTGTGACACATTCATGTATACATTCGTGGGACGGGAAGCATATTGGTCATGTGCGCACTAGCAGGCAGCACAGCAGGCATGTACTGTACTGTGGCATGTACACTAGCAGGTCACAGAGACAGCAAGACGATTCTGATACTCTCTATCTGGTGACATCTGAGTGCACGACACTTCACCTTTGAGATTGTGATGCTTTCTTTCAGAGCAAGTTGTAACAACATCACGAGTAGATCAAGTACTGGCCCAGTTACCGTATCATCTACAGATAGTGGTACGAAAACAGTTTTTTTCAAACATTTAATCGCTATATTTTAATAAAACAAGGATATCTATGCTACCACAGATGTCAAAAATTTATTAAATGTGGTATGATTATTCCTAGTTCATATTATTTGAACTAGACAAGAGCATCCTCAAAAATAGCCCAAGTACGCAACCCCAGTCTCCATTTCAAACAAAATTATTCACTGACCAGCAGCCATCGTTTATCATCTTCACATTCAGGCAATCCCAGAGCATCGAGCAGGTCCAAAGAATATTAAAAGATAGAATATTAGAAAAAGAATAAGAAGTTTGTGGCATTATAGAACCTGGAGATGGTAAAGAATTTAACAATATCCAAAATTTCCCAGTAGTCATGCTGCAATCATGTTAGCTTTAAGCTATGCGCAATCTGGCTAATTCTGAGAGAACACCTCGAGTTGAAGGCCTGCCAGACGCACCTGATGTAAATTCTTAGGAATTGCCTGCATTTTTTACTGCCTGCATTTGTTTACTCAGTTTCTAGAACTGGATCTAAACCATATTTCTGCGTGCATTTGTTTACTCAGTTTCTAGGGGATCTGGATCTAAACCATATTTTCAACTTTCACATGTTCAGCGTTACTTTACATTATCATGTTTTGGAAACGCTCCTACCAAAACTGCACTCCATCACCTCAAAACTTCTGAGAGAAAGCCTCGTTCTGAACTCTGAGTGACGACTTGAACTCATGGCCCTATTGAGTAGCAGCACTAAATTTAACAAGAAACTTGAAGTATTTCTTTCTTTATCATATTTTGTATTGCCTTAACTGTATACCTTGTGATGCAGTGTCTCAACTGTGTACCCTGTGATGCAGTGTCCCAACTGTATACCCTGTGATGCAGTGTCCCAACTGTGTACCCTGTGATGCAGTGTCCCAACTGTATACCCTGTGATGCAGTGTCCCAACTGTGTACCCTGTGATGCAGTGTCCCAACTGTATACCCTGTGATGCAGTGTCCTAACTGTGTACCCTGTGATGCAGTGTCCCAACTGTGTACCCTGTGATGCAGTGTCCCAACTGTGTACCCTGTGATGCAGTGTCCCAACTGTGTACCCTGTGATGCAGTGTCCCAACTGTGTACCCTGTGATGCAGTTTCCTTCTATTCCAGAAAACTGACTGTGCGTGGAACAGTACAAGATTTCTGAGGTAAAGAATAGGTAGAAAAAAGATTCCCAGCTTCTAAAGGTCTAAGGATCTTTTAAATGTTATCATTAATACTTCATGGTGTAGCATGAACGTAAAGAGTTACATGACCTGTAAAATTTCAAATGAACACAATTTGTGTTAAAATTCT
This sequence comes from Trinorchestia longiramus, assembly GCA_006783055.1. Classification (NCBI taxonomy): domain Eukaryota; kingdom Metazoa; phylum Arthropoda; class Malacostraca; order Amphipoda; family Talitridae; genus Trinorchestia; species Trinorchestia longiramus. The sequence continues at coordinate 98,542 of VCRD01000012.1, forward strand.
GAGTGAAGAGAATTTTTCAACGCACTTATACCTCTGATTCTAGTCTTTTTCTCCAGACGTTCGTCACACGAAAAGACATGAAATCTGGTTATACAATTACGTAAATCAAGTATCCAATCCCAAAGTGTCCTATTTGGTGAGTTTACTTAGTAACTTTAAGTTAGATTCATCCTCAGCTTAGTTCATGACCGTCAGTTGTGACCCGCATCAATGTAAAGGTCTTAAGCCTCGCTGTCAGTGCTATCTACGTACTTCTAAACAGCAAGACCAGGACCTAGTCTGCTGATATCATAACAACGATCGCTGGCACTTTGGAGTGGTTTTGTGAATTGACGATAAGCAGCTCGGTGGATTGCTATTAGAAGTGGTCGATGACTTGTAGACAAGTTCTACAGTCAAGAAACATTATATGAGTTACGTAAGCACGGAAATACAGATCATGTCATGAAATCCATTCTGCAGTCATTAACCCTGGAGCATTGAACAAGGTTATAGAGGTCACTAGCCTCCTCTCGGGCAAACTACACTCGTGTAGTCGTGTTCAGTGCTCCAGGGCAAGTCACTCACTCCCTCAGTCACTCATGCCTCCATCAAGTACGGAGTACATACAACTATGGATGAAGGTTTTGTAATCATGAAACGTGGTTTGTCACCTTCGTAAATGACTCATGGAATTTACATGTTTCAAAATAAGCGGATTTTAAAAACTCGTGTTTTTTTGTGTAAATCTGGTACGTGAGTGAGCTGGGATTCAAGTTTTTGAACCTAAATGTAGTATACACAGGCTTTTCAATGAAAGTAATTCAACATGATCGCTCCGTACCCTTGAATTTTGTTGTATTTTTATAAAAATTTAACGTTGGCTACTTTTCGTTTCTTGTAAAAAGGTTTCACCTAAAATATTGTACTCTATATTATTTGTGTTTTAAGTTCATTCTATTTTTCAGCAGAAATTTAGTTCCCATTATGTGAGGATTTATCATGATCAGCAAGTAATTACAGTGCTTGCATAGCTCCATCCATTATCGTTGTAAGATATTTAACTCAAGAGTGTTCAGCAACCATTCCAGTGCAGTAAAGTGATCTAGAAGTACAGGAGCAGCTGCAGTAAATCAACTATGAAAATATGCAGTATTTTTGGCTGGTGTTGCATACAGTTCAGTCTTCACTGCCACGCCCGCACGTAGAACTAGCGCTTTCATCTAAATGAAAACATTAAAGGTATTTCATTGCAAGTTTGGGCTTTCCGGTCATGAAACTTTCCTACAGTTTAATTTAATGAAACCCCAACCCTTGGTTAGGTGAAATTTATATGGGATATCGGCGGCATTCAAAATTTCTGAGTACTGTTTCCCCTTGTTAAAAATTGTTAAGCAAGCAGGCGATGGTGAGGCATCGTAAGTGTCGTGGCAGCCTGCAGGATCTCTGCCCAAGCCACTAATTTGATGTACAGGAGTGCAACGATGCAAGTGACTGCATCAGCTCGTGAAGAATGTTTAGCAATGTTGTAATATTCTCACCAACTGAGCATAATTGATGTAAAGTTGTTAGCATGTCAGGGCGTGTATGCAGTTTATATTTAGCCTCTTAAAACCCTGGCAATGACATCATCACATTGACGCTATTAAATTCTACACTTCTAATACCACAGGGTGTCGTATACAAAACGTATTCTATTAAAATACTGATAGCAGGGAAATTTACATAAAAAATATGCGTTATCAAAAATGATAGATGATACATTAAAATTTACATACTCATCACTGAATGTGAAAAAATATAATTTCTATTGATATAATGAATGAACATAATATACATATAGAGATGTAATATAGAGCATATCATGTAGGTGACATTATTGTTCAAACACACACTTGATCTACATTGATGGTCTTTATTTTTAATTTAATTTGACTTCTAATTAGTGTATAATCATGATGCTCGTGCGTCAATTTTACTAAATGTTTCGTAATAATGTACAGATGTGAAAACTTGGTGACTCTGAAGTGCAACAAAGAAACTCGCTGAGATTATTCTGCAAAAACAGAAAGTTATTCTCATCATCTGTCAGCGTCTGCATTGTTCGCATACAACGCTTGCTAAGGCATTTGTCTTGTTATCATTATTCATGCTTCTATATATATTTTCAATTTCGTTGTTCAGCGACAACATACCGTTTTTACATTTTCTACAAATCTATTTCTATCACGTAAGGACTATACGTAATTGCAAGGGATCTAAAAAATCCAATGATAATGCAAATGTCATGTATGAATTTGATTCGAGTAAAGAATTTTTCTTCTTTCTTTCAAAATTTCAATCATAGCGTTGAGTTTTGTTGAAATATATTCTCTATGATTGACTTGTTAATTATTGAATTTCAATATCACCGAGTATCGTTCTCTCAAATGCTCCTACTGTTCAGTGCGTATAAAATCCTTCACTAACTTCAGATCAGTTGTGTTCAGCGTCTGAGCTGAAACAGAGATGAAGAAAGCACACATCATTTAGCTCTGAGACACCATTTACTTGCTGAGTGCAACTCAGAGCACCCACCAATGTTCAAAAGAATACACACACACTCAGACATGTAGCAAAATGCAGTCATAGTTTAGGAAAGTTGTGGTTTCCGCGTTACGAGAGGCAGACACAATTGCAACGGTGTTTTGCGTCTGTTAGATGCAATATCATAATCGAATAACAGAGGAGAGGCGTACACGCCAGACAATGACAGTGAAGATAGCAGTAATTTATCTTCGCCTCTAGTGAATCGTTGCCAGTTTACTAGACTATTACACCGACAGCGTGAGTCTGGTTGGGTACGCGGATTCAGGGGATGGAATCTTCCATATTAAGGCTTTCAAAAAGGGGTAGCGTATACTACATAATACGCTGGATGGGAGATTTCAAGTTTTGAGTATAGAGAAGAAAGATGAGCTGACTGGACGCCAGACTTACTATGTACCTTGCTGACGGCACTGTTACTGCATCCACCGCACAGCGTCGTCGCAGTTAATGTTATGGGCAACTGACAGCACTGCTTCGCTTCCTACTGCAGCATTAAAACAATATCATTTCTTAAATAGAATAATGAAATGGGACGAATGATGGGCTGAGTAAGGTTATTCTCGTTATTATAAGGTTCGATGCTAAACACATTCAACAGAGCCATTGTGAAGCACTAGCTATGCACGTACCAGTACTATTGGAAAAATATCCTTTAAACACGTTTTTTGATCATTACGAACAATTTATTCCAAATCACTGACAATTTTTTGACTAGCCCACTGGTAACGATGGTAACTCCACTCCAGCTTTTCTGCTCTCGTTCCCTGCAATCTTTCAAGTCTTGAGAAACAAAGGAAAGAGTTCAGGGATTTGTTCAATTCATCAGCTGATCCATGGCTCCAGGGCATCGCTGGTGTCAAGTGACGCACAAGAGAAGAAGTTCGTCTTCACTTGACCAACACGCGTCACAGCTGCTTCCTGTGACTCAGCTGCTGCAGCACGTGATTTCGAGGAAACGCTGCTGTAGCTGCGCAGTTTTCTTGCAATTTTGTGAAGTTAATTGCGTCTTTACGTCCGGTCTAGGCTGTTACAGACATGTACGTACAGCCGTACACTAGCTCTTTTATCAATCCTGCAGTCCCGGTGTCTGATGATGTCTCCTTGTCACGTCCACGCTGTTCTCACTCCAGCTCTACATGATCACATGCAATCTATCATTTTTTCCAATGTTATTCCCAATACAAGAAAATAGGAGACACTTCAATGTCTGTACGAGTTCGTATATTGCATTAGATTGGGCGTTTTGCAGTTGTTTGCTATGCTATTTTTTATCAATGAGACTGAAAATAATAGAACCAAATTTATTTTCATTTCTTCACCAAAAGAAAAGCGCATTAGAAAATTTTTTACTCTGTTCCCAGCCAAGTTGCTCCTCAGCATTTGCACTGGGATTACCACATCTGTCCTTTAGACTCTTTGAATATATTTATAATAGTTCTAGTCCATTACATCCATTGCATATTGCAACTAGAATTATTCCACTAACTTGCCGTTCCTGCTTTGCTAGGTTTAACTAAACTGACAGCAGGATTAAGATAAATGAATTAACTTCGGAGCATATTCATACTACATAATCTAGTGTCTCTGTTTTCTCAAAGGTGACTATGAGTAGCAGATAAAGCACGGTACCTAAACTCATGAAAGGTAGATAGAAGAGAATACTAAAGCTAATGCTTTATGCTATGCTAAATTATTTAACCTTAATTAACTTACTTTTTTCCTTAATTCTGAAACTGATTTCATACTGATATGCAATAATAAATGCTTATCTTCAAGGTTAATAATCATAAAGGCTTAAGAACGAAAGATAAAGATATGTCAAATTCTGAGAAGCAAGTACAGTCAACATACATCCTTAAAATAATCGTAGCAGAGTAATGACTACAGTGTGACCCACCTCAAAGCCACTCACAACATGATGGTCGTGACGATGCTTGTTCAGAACGCGTCGTTGTGTGCGTGTTGGGGTGCTCACACTTGTACTGCACACACATACACACAATTACACCATCACACGCAACTGTTCCTTCACAGCAAGTGTAAACCATGATGTAAGTTATATGCAATAAATACAAATTTATGAGTTTTGTTTGATAACTGCATTTTTACTTCTTGCTCAAGTATTTTCACAATTTTTAATTTGGGGTAAACAAATAATAGATTTTCATGGTTATTATTCACGGTAGAGTTGATTTATTTAATTTATTGACGTATTCTGAGATCTATTTTTGGGTTTCATGACCGACTAGCCGTAACTCGCTCCAACGCTTTGTATGATGGGCACAATAGAGTGGCTAAATAAGTAGTGTGCTCCTAAACATTGTATCAGTGCGTCCAAAGCTCATACAGATTGTGCAGGTTATGTTTGCAATACAACGTCCCTATCATCTTAATGAAAATATTAAAAGAAGCTCAAATGACAGCCAATAATAGTTATTGTGGTAGTGTACATGAGCTGGTATGACGTCTATTTCAAATTTAGGGCACTCATTCATGATTTCTGTATGAAATTACAACAATTTTTAAACGCTTAAATGCAGTTATCTTCATCTTGTAACAGTTATAATGTAAGGCTGCTGCGCTGAGTGACTGCATTGAAAGACGCTCGATCAAACGCCGTCTCGTTTGGACGCATTAGACAAACTCGCGTGGTTCAGACGGACAGTAAGTTGTTACATGCATATAGCTGTTATGATTTAAGTCCGACTTTTTTGGACCACATGTTAAGAGATTACATGTAGAATTTTGAGTCGGTTTGCCAGTAGTGTGATATTTATTGTTTAGTTTGTCAATCTCGTTTTACAACGATCTTGCGCCCTTCCCATAGATCCATCGTGTTCGGACTTCTGCGTCGTTTCGCTCGTTCATACAAGGCTTGTTCGATGACCTAACGAAAGTAGCAACTTTAGGGTATTTAGTACTTTTTAGGTTTGAGGTAGGGTAATTTGAAAAAATATCCTCGTATTAGTGTTCCATTAACTCCTGAGAACAATTTGTCACTTGCTTCCTTGTGAATACTTTGTCGTGTGACCTTATCATGTTGATAAAAATATGTTAATTGGTATATGATAACATTAATTACTTTGTATTAAGCATCAGCATCGGACATTGGCACTCCTCAACTTATAGAATGTTCAGGTACTGAGAATTAAGCCCGATCTAAGACTTCTCCATAAATTTGCTCAATAGAGATATCAGTTGCATCTCCTCATTTCATTATGTATCCTTTATTTTATTCTTAACCTATGCACAAATCTTACGATTGACCACTTATGCAACGGCATCACGATATGTTTAGGGTAAAAAGGATAATTTTAGTGCAATCAAGTCATATTTAGGGTAGTAAAATTTCGTTCAGGGTCTCTCTCTCACAGTCTCACTGTGCTTTTTGTGCCTTGCTTAAAGCTTCGAGCTTCAGACAGCGGCCGGTTGGCAGAGCGATTGGTTGTTAGTTTGCAACTTGTTTTAAGTATTGATTTTAACTTTCATTACATTGAGTTTTAAGGACGTAAATGTGAGTAAGAATAATTTTAATTTTGGCTAGTGTAATGAGTTTAATATGTAGGATTGTGTATGGACGGTGTTGCTATTACGCAATGGAAAGTCCAAACAAGCAGGGGAGTAAGGGTCAAAACGGAATTACGATAGGAAACGAATAAGCATATTTAATTATTTTACGATAAAATGTAATATCATATATATGTGTGTACATACCCATGATACACTGAGAATGAATTATTTGTTGGCTTGCAGGATTCATGTAACCTATGAGTAAGCACCAGGTACTGGAATGAAAGCGTCTCACCCGAACATGTGAAGTCTACCGTTACTACCACAAACTGATGCGTTTTGGAATCTAGTTCTATTTTATGACTAACTAACTGCTGTCAATTGCATTTGGTTGTATAAAGTTGTCCAGGTTAGGAAGAAATGGCGTTTGAAATCTTTGTTTTCTCAATGTTAGACTATGGCTGGCTCTGGGAAATTGTTTAGAAGTGAACGGGAACAATGAAGCAGGTTACTAATTGGCTTCCTAATGAGCATTTAATATTCTTCTAATGTTTCTTGTCATTAGGTTCTAAAAGTGTAAATTTTGAGGTCATCGCAGTTTATTTTATAATAGTTTTTCAAAATATTTTTTTAAGAGCACTTTAATACATTGTACTCTATAACGCTGATAATTTTTAGTAGTGTTATAATAGTTATATCATTTCTACCAACTCTTGAGAGCATAAAAAGTGACTTGTGAAGGTGGCCCAATTTTGGTTACTGGGTTGTCAGGTGTGTCCTCAAATTAAATGAATCATTCAAAGTATGTTTCTTGAAACATGTTAAGGGAGTTCCAAAGTCTGTGATGTTGCTACTGATATCCTCAGATATAGATGGAGAGATTACTGACCTGCATATTCTGTAGTGTGGCTGTCATGAAAGGCCTATTCAACTTTGGTAAAACTTTGATTGTGTAGTGTTCTGACTACAGTTCATACAAGTATGATTCAGTTATAGTTCATACATGGGTTACAGCTGTAAGAAAAGTTAATACAAATTTCAGGGCTAATAAATCTGATTATTGCATCATATTATTGTGTATTAATTAGTTATGCTTCAAATAGCAAAATTATTGAAAGTTGTTCTTCAAAATACTAAAATTTATGTTAGTTTAGGGGCCAATTGTTCTCATTGAATTTCTTTGAACATATAAAGTTGAATAAAGTAAATGTATAAAGTTGTAAAGTTGTTTACAAAATGACATCAGAAAACATCCTGGTTTCAAAAGAGAAATAGGACAGATCACATTAATTAAAATGATTGACAATGGAACAATTTGAGCAATTTTTTGAGCAGTAATATGATAGAAATTGTCTTTGTAAAGTAAGATAAGTTGAATCAAACATAGGAAATTAAAGCTAATATTTGTTGCTTAAACATTGATGACAAAACTACTTGATCAATGAAAGTAGGATAGTTGTTACAGTAAGAAATATAAGTTGTTTTATTGTGCCCAAAATTTATTTTGTACCTACACACTGGCTTTCTGATGACAGAGCTGATTACATCTTGTAAAATTCATTTTCATGAACTACTTTGATCTATTCAGGAATTTCAATTTACTCAAATTGTCAAACTTCTTGTTACATTTTCTTAAATACTGTTGTTTAAAAGTTTAATTTCTGAAAATTGTTTCTTTCTCTGTTATTATTCTCTAATATTTGTGTACTGCCTGGGAGTGTTTTATTATTATTCTCTTAAGAAACTCCTTCATTTCATCCCTTATCCTCATTCAGTTCTATTGCAGTGTATTACTGCTTTAAAGAAGTCCTACCTTGTAGTGTTAAAGATTATTACTACAGCTCAATTATTCAAGATGACAACTTAGTATTTTTGTATAGATTTTGTAATATTGTGTTCATGTGAGCAGATGCAGACATACATTGTGCTGCTGTGTCTGGTCTCTGTGGCCAGTGCTGTGTCCTTCTACAGCATCGTTAAAGAGGAGTGGGAGTCTTTCAAGGTAGTTATTTCTCTTGTATTTCATGTTACTATGCTTGGCAGCCTTAGTGTTATGCCTCAGTCCTATTGCTACAAACTTGGCGTAGGACTTTAATTGTTTACTGTGAGTAATTACCTAAGTTACCTAAGTTATTTACTGAATTCTACTCTAGTTATTTCCAGGCAATTATTTTTCCATTTTCGGTTAAAAGTTAGCTGCCTGTCATACATCATTTTGTCACTTGTATTGATCTGTCTCTTGGGATCTCCATGGCGCTGTTACCAGCATAATATTTATAAGTTTTTGACAGTCATTATTTCTCTGTTTCAGCTCCTGCATGACAAGCGCTATGAGCCTGTGGAGGAAGCTTTCCGTCTTAAAGTGTTTGCAGAAAATAAGCACAAAATTGCCAAGCATAACTTACTCTACAACAAAGGAGAGCGTTCCTTCAAGATGAAGATGAATCACTTCGGGGACCTGGTAAGTGTTACATATTTTTGAGTCACTGCAGACGCCATTTTTCAGTTAGACTTGTGTGGAAGGTTAACATTAAATTGCGTCGAATCAAGTCCTTCGAAAAGTTAACTTTGGAAGATCGTGAAATTTGTTGTTAATTGTGCGTGTAATTCTCCGTTTCATCAGAAAGTTTTGATAAGTTGACTGTTTTGTTGTCAGCTTCACCACGAGTTTGTGAGCATGATGAACGGGTGGCGCGGTCGGAGCATGAACAGGAGCACGGTGTATGAAGCCTCGAACTTTATTGCCCCCGACAGCGATGTGGTGCTTCCTGCGTCAGTAGACTGGCGTGAGAAAGGAGCAGTCACTCCAGTCAAGGACCAAGGACAGTGCGGCTCCTGCTGGGCTTTCTCCACGGTATGTCAGCGTGCTATTTGCATAACGTGGATCGAGTATCTATTTTTACCACGGAAGAATGCTTTCCACTCGTGTTGTAAAGTAATCGTTGTTTTTAGTGCGGGTCTGAGTGGAGAAAGGGTGAGAGTGGACAATGTCTGAGGTGTGGTAAACTGCCGTGTGTCAGCTGTATTAATTTTGTTTTGCTTCTCTAGGCAAGAACTTTGGGTGTCAACGATCACGTTTGGAGCTTTCAAGTATGTGTATTGCTGTTACTTGTTTTGTATGAAATATTCAAGTTGTTGAATTAGGTATGTATGGAGATTTATTTAGCTCCGAGCGGACAATGAATATATTTTTTACGGACTAAGCATGGGTTGTCTTTTTATCTGGTCTTATTGAGAGGGAGCGTCTAAGGGAGTAAGGCACCGTCAAGGAACCCAACAGGACAAATGACGCAGAAATTTCAGCACACATATTAAGGTGCACACAGATGAAGGGAATTAGTACCACGACTGCGTGGTGGAGATACTTCACATGCATTGGGCGAGTTTTACCTTCATGAAGGATAGAGAGGTGTAAATGATCATGCGCGTGGAAAACTTAGAAATAAACGTTGAACGAAAAGGGACCAGGTGATAGTTTACAAAGAAATTTGTATCGTTCGAACTGGCTCAAGAACGAGGGGAGAAAACTTACAGTAAGGGACATGAATGAGCCGTGTGAGCACAGCGGCGTGATTGGGTACAGTGAACAATTGTGCAGCGAAGAAGGATGAATACAGAGAGTTGTTAGATTTAGAATATTGCATTTTGTCGTGGTAAGGACTAAGGGAGAGAATGAACAAGCAGAATTTTTAAAGAAAAGTATAACATGTATTCCATGTGAAAAGTGATTTGAAAGAATGATTAGTTTTAGGAGCACTGAGTGATAGTTAAGAACTTTTAAATGTTCGTATGGTTCTAATAATAAATAATTGGTGCTGTTTTGTTTGGTTGAGGTCTATCATTTTCCCTGAGGGGTTCGTCTGGAAGAGACGATAGTTACCAAGCTCTCCTTCAGCGGAGTACAAATGTAGGACCGGTTGCTGTTAGTTATTTTTCGTGTTTGTGGTCACTGCAACATGGGGTCGGCAGCAAGGTATGTTGCTGTCGTGTACGAGGCAAAGTTTATAACTGACTTCGCTACTTCACCGTTGTGAGGGGAAAAAATATGTATGATATTAAAAGAACATATTCCTGTGTAATTTTCGAAGTCAAAAATGCTAGCATTGATCCTAACATTTGTCCTTATGCTAAGGATTAATGATGAAGAATTTAGCCTACTGATCTAATTCTTGTATTGTCCTGTCAGACGGGCTCGCTGGAAGGCCAGCATTTCCGTCAGACGGGCCAGCTGGTGAGTCTGTCGGAGCAGAACTTGATTGACTGCTCAGGAAACTTCGGTAACGAGGGTTGTAACGGCGGGCTTATGGACAACGCTTTCCAGTACATCAAGGAGAATGGCGGCATCGATACCGAGGATGGCTACCCGTACAAAGGCATCGTGAGTTTTTCTTTGTCAGAAAGCGACGAAGATTCACTGCTGAGTACTGAATTCTGTCAGAAATCAAATTTTGTGAACTCGTGCATATTTTCTAGGCTTTGTTTTACTAATTTGTTTTAACCTTAATTTGTAGGATGAGGGTTGTGAATTCCGCAAGAACGATATTGGTGCTGATGACACTGGTTTTGTGGATGTCAAGAAGGACAACGAACACGCACTGAAGGCAGCCATCGCAACTGTAGGGCCCGTCTCTGTTGCCATCGACGCTTCCCAGCCTTCGTTTCAGTTCTACCACTCAGGTAAGCACATCAAGAGCGGGTAGCTGGCAGACATGGGCAGACAGATGGCAATGACATGGGCAGACAAATGGCAATGACATGGGTAGGCAGCTGGCAATGACATGGGCACACAGCTGGCAATGACATGGGTAGACAGCTGGCAATGACATGGGCAGGCAGCTGGCAATGACATGGGCAGGCAGCTGGCAATGGCATGGGCAGACAGCTGGGGATGTTTATGGGTAGGCAGTAGATGAAAATAACATGGACTCGGTAGTTTAATATAAAATTGAGGAGGCACTTTTTCGGTGGAATTACCAAGAAAAACGAAATAAATACAGAGAATATAATGTAGAAGCTCTTCGTTTTGTTGTTCATGCATAGTTTTAGGAGTGGCCTGTTAGCATGTGAGACAGTGGACCTAATCTGTGCACGTTACATCCGTCGGAACTGAGCTGATGATGCTATTCATGTCATGATGTTTCTTGATCTATTCTCATCTTTTTTCGTCTGTTTTGAACAATTTCGCAGAGCAGGCGCGTGTCGACGTATTTTAGGGTAGTTTTGATCAAGTTCGTTCTGCAGCTTTAACCCATTAAGATAACGGAGAAAAACTTCTAGTGTTTATGCGATGAAAATTTAAAACAAAAGTTACCTACATATTATAGTAAGTTGCTTAATTACAAGCTTCGTTGTTTACCTGATCAAACGAGAAACCCTTGTGTGGTCGATGTCATCGAATTGATCATTTGCTGGTAAGTACTCGCTTGAGGGTATTGAATTTGAACTTGAATTTGGAGAATTGAGGTTGCAAACATGTTGTACTCATGTTGGCTGAGTTTGCTCGTTCCTTACAGGCGTGTACAATGAGCCCCAGTGCTCCAGTGAGAACCTGGACCACGGTGTGCTGGCCGTTGGTTACGGCACAGAGGACGGCAAGGACTTCTACATCGTGAAGAACTCGTGGAGTGAGAAGTGGGGAGACGAAGGCTACATCTACATGTCTCGCAACGCTGACAACCAGTGCGGCATCGCTTCTTCTGCCTCCTACCCGCTCGTGTAGACGGAGCTTGTATTACTCTATCCACTCTGCCTCACCTGCACCCGGTGTTGCGATCACGATGATCAAAATTCTTAATGTTTCTTTCTGCTCTCTCAAGCGCTTGGATAACTATCGTCCTCAATGAATTCAAATTCGGAATCGTGTTTTTGTATTTCGCTCGATACAATCGTGTAATTTTCGAGTGTTTGGGCATTTCTTTCTGAGATAAACTGTTCTTCAGGTAAGAGAGTAGGGGCAGAAGTTAATTTTAGTTTCAACGACCAACAATACGGTACGGAAGTTTTTTTGAAGTCGCTTCTTAATTCTAATTCATGCTCTATGTCTCAATTGCAAGTGAGTTCTCAAAGATGCTAAATGCTATGCAAATGTATCGGGTCTCAAATGGTGAATACATAAGTGATATTATTCAGGATACATTTGTTCTTTTTATTACATTAATTTCTCGTCTTTAACTCGCCGTATGTTCGTAGTCGACTCATAGTAACCGTTGTGGCTTAAATCACTTCTGTGCTGCTATAATCGCAGCAACAGGTGTGTGAGCACACGTCAAGTTCTATTATCTGTTACCCTAATATACTCATGTTTTTTTAAATATACTTTTATACGATTGTTTTATTTTGATTGAGATGTTCCACTCCTAATGTAAGATACACGCTTCACATGAATGAAAAGTCCCCTGTACATCTAAGCCAGATCAGGCCCTTGGTGCCAAGGAAATCTGGAAATACATCAAACAAAAAAGTACATAGTTAAAACGTACATAGCATAGTGGAGAATGCTGATTAATTCACATTCTATTAATGCAGTGCGATTTAGTTCAGTTTTAGTGTAAAATAAGTATTTAATGTTGAATATTGAAAAGAATCACCGATGTACTACGTTACAAAACCTGTTGTAGGTATGTCAATTGTCAAACCGTTCAAAACTAGCGTTTAATATGCATTTATCAAATGCATGACGGATGTGCTATCCGGATCAGTTGAAACAAATACTTTCATGTGTTCTTTAATTCAACTCTTAAATGAAGGAAAATTCATTATTTTTATTTGAACGAAGGAAACTTTATTCTGTTCAGGTATTTATAAAATATACAAAGGTTTTTCGATTCTTAATGCGGACATAGTAAGACATGATCATGTTTCCGACGATTATTCCCGTCCCTGTGACGTGCGGTAGAGGTTCATAAGGGTACGTGTGATGATATGGAAGCTTGAGAATACTTTGTCAAGTCAGTCAGACTACCTAGCCCTTGCGTCACGTGCAGAGTAAATTTGAGGGCTGTGTGACGATGCGAGCCATCGAAACCAGAGATGTGGCAGCAAAAGTAGTCTCTTAACTGCTACAGGTTATCGAGACGGATATGCCCAATTTTTACCATGAAATTTATTTTCCATTATCTCAAACTAAAAAGCAAAATGCGAGGTGCATTCAAGTTATAACACCCATGTTTTTTCTCAGGACTACAAACAGAAACATGCAGTTTGTTTTAAAATGCGCGTGCACTTGTTTTGAATGCGTGACGTAGATCACTGTACTATACGGCACACCTACTCCAGCAAGTACATATAATATTCTTGTTAAAACTTTTTTATATTCAGCGTTAAATGATAGGTTCCTCTTGAGTAGGACGATCATCACGGTTACGTAAGTAAAGATTTAGTTGAAGACGGGCACAAAGTTCACATGGAATGCTAAACAACGAACTACTTCAGTTCTCAGGTGTTCCATCAACAGTGAAAGCTGCGGGGCGATGTGGCTAATGATGACATTTTCACTGAACAGGACGGAGTTATAAGTTATGCTGCTCCTATAACACAAAAGGAGTGTAAAGACAATATTCTGCACCTTCAAGGTAAAGAGGTTCTCGAGATTGAGTCCAGCTCTAGGCCTCGTTCCTATATAGAAGTTCTTTGTGTAAAATTATTTTAAGTGTATGATAATATACAATTGGGAACCACAAGTGCTGTTATTCAAGAATTTCATCAAGGCTCCATCAGATATTGTTAGAAAGAGAAAGGCTTAGTCCACTAATTTTGTAGAACGGTTCCGCATAGTGCTTATTGTCCAAAGCACGTGCTCGAATTGGTTGATTTTCCAAAAGTATTTAGTTGTTTCATACAAATATTTATGCGCATTTTGAGGCTAAGGCAGTAGTACTAGATGACGGGATATTTGAAGACTGTACTTAACATCAAAAGTCAGAAAGGAAATTTCCAAATAATTGAAATACATGAATTCGTAAAGTACGTAGCATTTGATTGGTCCTTGTTTCAACCTCAGCTTTGGTGGATGATCTCATTATTTACCAGTGACAGTAAAATGTGCACACTCAGCGGAATGCATCACTGGCATCCATATCAATGCATTATAGTTCGGTTTCACGTTGAATAATTCACAGCTACGAATGAAGCAAACTCACCGACAACATGGTTTCAAAGACGGTCTTTTAAAAGCTTTTATACGCGAGAGATAAAGTGAAGTATATGAGCAGAACTTATTTAAATCTGTTTTAAATAAAAATAGATTATTTTTGGTCTATCTAATGAGAAAATGATAGCAGTGAAGGAGGCAATTGTACTTTTTACAAAGTGTTGTTCAGAGCGCAGCCGATTGAAAAATGTGGAGAACGATTTACGCTTTTCAGTTAATAATTGTGTTCAATATCACCGAGGCATTTATCAAAGAAGCAGCTTATGATTCTCTTTGTACGTTAATTTACGAATCAAACCTCTTAGTCAGGGAGACAAACCTTGGACTCTGCATTTATTTAAATTACAGAATTTAGAGTGAAATGATTGCGAATGTTTCGCTAGTAGCTGAATATTTGTCTGAACGGGAAGACGGTCACCATAAAAGGCCTGTTTTGAGGAATGATTCCACATTCTTTGTCCAAAGACTGGAACATCTGTTCATCGTGCCTCTTGCACGAAGTCTATATCAACTGATCTACATCCTTTGTAAGTGAAATATTCTTACCGCTTTTAAACATTTTTTCTCTTTATTGCTGGTACAAGAGTCGACGATTCTTGATACATCTTCGTTTTGAAACGAATAATAGATACAAAATGAGCAGTATCATATGATACTGAATTACTTATATTTTGCACTGTATACAGTAACTGACAAAGTAGTTGCTTTATGAAGCAGGTGGTTAGAATGCTACCACCATTTAAGATTGAACAGTTGGGACAGATATGATTTTGCTCTGTACTTCACAGTACTGTTAGTACAGCAGTGACGGCATCATCAGTAGCTAAATATATGATAAAACTTTAGTTGTGACTTCAGAGGCGTGACTCATCGGAATGCATCATTTTTGAAAATGAGAAGTAACTTTTGAGGAAATGACGCTGTCGTTGCATACACATTTGGGTTAAAATTGTTCTTCACAGTCTAAACAAACAAACAAACAATCTTTATTTCCAATCAAGTACACAGTACATAGACATTTAGTACATTGGTTTTTAAATTCTTAAGGTTAACATTCTTAGAGTAAGGATGATGGTGAGCTCCATGCGACGATCCTGGGATGTGTCCATGGGTGATGAGTTGAGGTCTTACCGATAAGTGCGAGCTCACGGCGTGAAACGAGAAACAGCTCGTATTCATTGCCGGGTTTCGAACTCGCACGCAGTCTTTCTGCACAAGCAGAGACCCGATACAGAACACGGGCCTCATACCACTCGACTACGGTGGCTGCTAGGTACATTTATGAGGTAGTCTTAGGACGCTCAACCGAGTACAAGAAACGATCGCAACAAACTAGACTCTATAAGTAAACATTAGATATTCAGAATTTAACAGCTTTTCTTCGTTGCATGAAAAAAAATCATACGAAAAGGAATTGTAACATTTTCCCTTACACTCCATAGATTAGAGAAGATTTAGTCACAGTTGGTTCTAATTATGTCATAAAAGTACATAAATATTATGTTATTATGGAAAATTTAATTACAGAACAACTATTTATTACTATTAAACATGATCTTTTTGGACGCCGACAATTATGGAAAAATTATGCTCTGGAATTCAAAAATCATGTAAAAATTATATTTAAGAACATAAAAGAGCTGAAAAGAATTATAGCTGTACGTGAGTTCCACATCGTGATGCAGTCTCTAGCGTCAGAATTGAGTTGGTCACACGAGCGGCGTTGGAGTGTTTTGTTAATTAACTTGGCACGAATAACTTAGCACAAACGGTCAAGAAAAGGGTGCTCGAACAAGATATTTGTAAGCTTGAGAAATTATCGTGTAGGAAAAATAAATATTAGTTTGAACGAGGAAATTTTAGGCCGTTCGGTCAAAGGGCTGAGTTCAAACAAAGGTATCAATAGCGAGTCGATTGGGACAGTAAAATCTGTAGAAACTTGGCATAGTGTTTAAAAGAATCTTTTTGCAAATCAGAGCTATCAGGTTGGCGCAAAAGTTGTTGCCGATTTCGAGAAGAAGAATTATATTATATCTATTTCTATTGCTGATTTATAATACCATGCGTAATTTAAGCCTCTTTCTTTCAGACTATCAAGGAATCATTCATATTTTGCTGCATTTTTTGTACATATGTTCAACCCAACTAAAGAACATATCAGACATGCATTACTCTACGAGTTTCATAGAGGTTTCAGTGCAAGTGCTGTAGCGCAAAACGTTCAAAGTGCATATGGAAATGATGCTGTGGAGAGAACTTGCAGATTTTGGTTTTCCCGTTTTCGTAAAGGAAATTTCAACTTGAAAGACGAGGTTACAGGTGGTCACCCAAAAAAAGCTTAATTTGGAGTTGTTGGAAGCCACTGTTTCTGAAAATTCGACAGTAACCTCGAGGGAACTGATTAACAAATTTGAAGTAACCCATACAACCGTGGTACGCCAACTGAAACAAATGGGAAAGGTTTCGGTACTCGGAAAATGGGTTCTGCACGANAAAAATTTTCCATAATGCACGAATAATTATTCACGCTTCTTTATTTTATTCGTTCACACCAGAAACATTCATCCGTGCCTCAGAAACTCTATAAACATCAGCTATTTCTTTGTTATTTGTTGTACCAAATTCACTGCAAAGAATTTTGTTTTCAAAGCTACATAAAAATATGCCATTAATATTAGTTCACAATTTACATTCACTAACTCAGATTTTTATTGCGTATTCTCATTAATAAATAAGTACACTCGCCGTCAGTTCGATGCAGCACTTTGCAAGCGGAGTCCTGCAAGCTCGTGTCCCACGTGAATACTTGCGCGGCAGCGAGGCCCCAGAGCATGCAGTGTCCACCGATGTAGCAAACAGCATAGACCCAGTCCAGCGTTGCAGCTCTGTTCATACAGTGAGTCTCAGAGCGGGTGATGATATCTGCCTTCTGAGCACCACTTCTGTCCAACCCAGCAGGATCTGCCACAGTCTGTCTCCATTCCTTGAAGCGGCCCTGGCATGGCTGGATGAGCAGCAGCAGCAGGCACGTACACAGAGCGGCCTTCAGTGATGCAAGCATGACACCGTCTTTGACCTACAAAAGAAGTCCGTATAAAGAAACTGAAAACGCTCCATCCGAGAAAATATAGATTTTAATTGTTTTCAATAGGAGTTTAAAACTCTATGTACTCGTGTTATTCATCGAACTTAAATTCAGTTCTTCATTATACTTGGATTGATAATGAACATTCTTTTTTAGCGAACGAGGAAAATACTTTTCAGTAATCATAATTGATCATAAAATCCATGATTTAAAACAACTCAATGGCTTACCTACTTCGTCAAAAATCTGTCATGTACATTATTACAATGGTAATATTACAAAAATTACATTTCATTATCATTCATTATTTATCTCAAATTACCATCATCTTTTTTATCTTAAAATGGAAGTTTTTAAATCATTGATGCACTTGTGAAGCGTAATCGATCAATGGCTAAAATATATTTCTCGATCACCAGTAAACTCAGAACAATGTAATTAACGCTGTTCAGAATAGCGAGAAGCTACAGTGGATCAAATACATATCCATGGCATTGCTAAAAGTTTTAGATTCTATACTTATGAAACTCCAAAACAAATAACATTTAAACATCTTGTGTATTTTGAAAGATGAATTCACATTTAAATTCATATCACCAACAAATAAAGCATTGGTATTAGATACTTCAGCATTTTTATTAATAGAATGTTCATGCTCTATATTTTCTATTAAATGAATTTAAATTTGAATTTGGCGCACCAAAATACACAAAATGTTCCAACTTTATCAGATTGGTGGAAAGGTTATTGCCGATTTGGAACCTCAATTTTGAGAATGAAAAAATAGTTATTTATGTAGAATTTATTCATAACAATAACATCCAAGGGCTTCTATGACCTGATTCCATCTGTCAACGGGTTTATATAAGCTTCGTTTCTAAATTTCTTTAAGTTTTGATGCGAAATATGAATTTAACTCATTTTTAATCTCTTCCCGTGATGTCAACCTAAGGCCATTTAAATGGTTCTGTAATCCTCGAAATAAGTGATAATCAGAAGGGGTGAGGTCGGGAGAATATGCTGGATGGTGTAAGACCTCCCAATCAAGTTGCAATCAAACAAAGATTCGCAACAAGTAACACGTTGACACAGGTTCTCAGGAGACAGTTCGTGCAGAACCCATTTTCCGAGTACCGAAACCTTTCCCATTTGTTTCAGTTGGCGTACCACGGTTGTATGGGTTACTTCAAATTAGTTAATCAGTTCCCTCGAGGTTACTGTCGAATTTTCAGAAACAGTGGCTTCCAACAACTCCAAATTAAGCTTTTTTTGGGTGACCACCTGTAACCTCGTCTTTCAAGTTGAAATTTCCTTTACGAAAACGGGAAAACCAAAATCTGCAAGTTCTCTCCTTCACAGCATCATTTCCATATGCACTTTGAACGTTTTGCGCTACAGCACTTGCACTGAAACCTCTATGAAACTCGTAGAGTAATGCATGTCTGATATGTTCTTTAGTTGGGTTGAACATATGTACAAAAAATGCAGCAAAATATG
>VCRD01000012.1:118397-136924 GCA_006783055.1 Trinorchestia longiramus
GATGACCATTATTGTCCAGACAACGCTGATAACGCACACCAAGGGTGCGTTACATTTACATTTTTTTGAGACACCCTGTAGTTTTGTAAAATACATGAATTTTCTCCATTAATCTAAAAACGTATCACTGAAGAAACTTTAACTGCTAAGAGGCAAATAAATAAGAAAGTTACATTTTTCCTTAATAATTTACGGAAGTAAGAAAGAAAGTAGGAGGAGTGGAAATTATAAACAAAACTGCTAATCATATCTTCATGTTTTGCAGTAATATATGTTCATTCATTAATCAGACAATAATCTCTTTCAACGGAAGTGAACGTCATTTGAACTTAAACCTCAAATGACTTTAACAGCATAAAGGAAGGCAAACTTTGGGAGAGTTTCCGAGTTACACGTTGTGTCTTAGTAAATGGTCAACTCCATCGTCTGAAATGCAAGGAATTTGCGTTTGTACAAATTATTCCAAGTTGGTTCACGTGTCTGAAGAAATCCACCTAGTATCATCGAAAAGGTTTATTAATTCAATCAAAATGTGAAATTAACTGACCCAGAGTAAATTTATTTACAATCAATTCCAAGAAGTCATCAATAGGGAAAAAATTACAGTGCAATACACGAGTCTTGTTGCGTCAACATCAGCGTCTGAAGACAGCTTTGATTGCAAAATTAGGCACGTAACTTGCCCCCAAATATGATTCTGTGTGTATCGATTAAAGACTATTTGCATATAATTATAATTATAATAGACAACATGGCCCAGACATTACTCGTTAAAATTCTTTGATTTAAAAGTGACAAAATTAAGGATCTATGAAATAAATACATTTCTCAGTTTTACCCGTGGTACTATCAGAATTTGAATATTTTTCAAGAATATATACAGAACTTTTATTCTGTATCTTTTCTGCTGATAACATGGCCGTATAAGAGAAGAAAACTAATAACGAAAAAAAATTGAGTATTTTATTGTAATCGGGCGCGTATGGTATTCACAATACAGTATAATACTTATACCACATGCATACCCCTTCTTATTTCAGTTCAATAATGTCACCAGGGCATATATATATACATACATGCTGTGTCTATGTATATATATATATATATATATATATATATATATATATATATATATATATATATTATATATATATCTAATATATCTCTAGAGAGATATATTGTCTATTTTATATGTAGACTAGACAGTTTCCTTAGAAATTCCACGATTTAGATTTGGCTAATTTGTAATTATTTTCAAGACATACGTATTAAAGATTTACGATGTAGTATTGGGTTTTCAATGAATACTTTTCATTAATATATACAGAATTTCTATTCTGTATCTTATCTCCCGATAACATGGCACAGAAATTACCCATTGAAATTACTGGTTTTAAAGTGATATAATTAAGGATCTATGAAACAAAATACATATTTTAGTTTTAGCCGAGTTTTATCACAATCTGAATATTTTTACTGACTACAGACAGAACTTTCATTTTATTCTGTATTTACCGATAACATGGCCATATGAGAGAAGAAATATGATAACGGGAAAAATGGCGTGTTTGATAGTGATCCGGCACCTTTGGTATCCACAATACAATGCTTGTAATACATGTATACCCGTTCCGATTTCAGCTCAATAATTTTTCTTCAGTAATAGATAGGAATAATGAGACGGACACACACAGATACAGAGAGAGAGATGGCGATACATAGTCGATTATACATTCAGATAATTTCAAATTAATCAATCTAATTGAACTTATAACGCAACAATAGGTCAAAAATCTCTACTGTTAATACTTTTTAACCGTGAAATTTCCACAGAAACTGCGTAGTGTTCAAATAAATAATACCTATTCATTACACGCTATAATTAACAACACTATTACCAGTCACTATTTATTTTAAGAAACAGAAATCAAGAAAGTCTTCGGACTTTACATCAAAATTTGATGTAAAGTCCGAAAAACTAAATATTTAATATTTAGTATTTCGAACAGAGAAAACATAACACTCTACGGATTTTACAACAAACATTTAACTATCTAAGCGTTGTTTACAATTTTGATTCACTTTTAATTTGACATTTAACTGATGAATAAGTTTTATATCACGTGTTTAATTTTTCTTTAGGAGTAAAACTTTTATGAATATGTAGTAATTTTATGTCTTTTTAAGAATATCTAGAGCATTCATTTAGATTTGGTGCGTGCTGGAATAGTTTTACGTGTACAAGTGTTTTCAATAGAGTTGCTAATTATATTTTGCCGTAACGGAACTAATAATATAAGTAATGGTCAGATATGAACACAATATATTAAAAGTATCATGGCTTTTATTTGCTGAACTTTGAAAAATAGGATTGCTATACCTACTACATAACTCTGCCATTTTGTGTGTACTATAGAAAAACATAATTGATTGAAAATGAATTTCTCCCTGCATTAAAATTCTGAAATAATTACAATATCAACCATCTATTTAATAACACCAGTTGGATTATCATTCCTGATAGTACCACGATTAAAACAGAAAAATGTTTTTCATTTCATAAACCCTTAATTTTCTCTTTTTTACACCGTGGAAATTCCAAGGATAATATCTAGGCCGTGTTATCGGTAGATAAGGCACAGAATGGAAGTTCTATGTATATTTAAGAAAAATAGTCATTTAAAGCGCATCAATTCGTCGTAAATCTTTGATATATTTGTCTTTATAACAGTTTTAAATCAGTCAAATCTTAACCGTGGAATTTCCCCGGAAACTGTCCAGTCTTAAATAATTCAAGACTAATAAAGTTGAAACTGGCCGGCTGTAATCCTGATTGATGAATGATATGAACGGACAAAAATATTTCTGGTAAAGAAAACAGTTCTAAAAACAAATGGCTATGTCCATAGTTTATCTGGATTGGAATATGTGTTAATACTACATTTATTGTTGTCATCAGGGTGCAAGGTATGACTCAATGCAGCAGTGGTTCGATGAATGGAAATTCAAAAACTTTAATCCCTCTTTGATCATACTGTACTGCTTTAACTATTCTGCTTCAAGATGTAAACTCCCTAGATGTCTTTCTGTTGACTCTTTTTAGCAAATAAATGACCGTAATGCTAGCAATTTTTGACGCTCATTCATCGCGAGCAAATTTGGAATGCTCTTTCTACATGAATTCTAGTCTAGAATTTGTCGAGTGTTCAGGCTGTGTGCGGACCGACGGCTCGATGATTGGAGCGGACTCTCTGGTGGCGAACGCAGCTTATCCTGAGGTGTTGGACCAGTGCCTCCTCAATGGTGCCTACTGCGAGCGCTGTGAGGGAACTAAGCAAGCTATTTATTTCAGTCCTTTCAAGGATTTTTTGGCTCACGACAAACGGCACAAATTGCTCAACTTATGAATACATTAGTGATACTCGAATTGCACACGTGGTAGGAATATGTATGGCGATAAATCAGAGAGGGAATTGAAATCTATCGCCAAATCTAAGCCTCTTACCTGTTCCATATGTGATTTGATGCTGGATACCCTAATCATCAAAAATTAATCCAGCCGGAATATTTTTTGCCCAAGGTATTACGTTAAGCTAACTTTTTCGATGTCTCTTTAAGTGATTTGAGTATATCCAAAATTTCTAGCTGAAATTTCAATTTGCTAAATTCTCGTTGGTAGACAAAGCAAAAATTGTTTGCTGTAATTTTAGCTTATGTTTCAGGTAAGTGCAAGTATGAAGACACATACTATGAAGTTGGTGACTCCATCGGCTGTCTCCTGTGCACAGACATCGGCGTCACTTATGGAGGTGATCTTGAGCCCAAAGTTTCTACTATTATGATGAAAGTCATCTAATCGTCAATCGAGTAGAAGATTTGCATCATATATATTTTTATTGCTGTAACTATCATTTTGCTACCTAATTCAGTTTGCTGTACACGTGTACAATTTTTTGCTCAAGTTTCGTTTGTGTTGCTCTGTTTGTCATTGCTGAGAGCAATCGTGGTTTGTAAGAATTGTTTCGAGATATTGAGCAGTTGTACGAGAGCAATACCTGGTCAGGAGAAGGAAGGCGCCTCCCACTATTCACATAAATTTAGCTAAACTTTATTCATTTGCATTTAGACTAATTGCTCACTCGTGAACTAAAAATATTTGACTGTATATTACTTTTTTATGTGGTTTAGATAAAATCCAGTACGTGGGATTATTTTTTGTAAATGACGCCTGAGTACAAAATTTGAGTAACTCGACCCCAAGGCTTGAGATTCATGTATTGCACTCGTATTTGTGCTCACCTTGTATTCGTTTTCTTGTGCTGGGGCAAAAATTAATAGAAACTACCGTCAATGTTTCTACAATTTACAAAAAAATTGCTCCTATAGAACCGTTTTCTCAATCACGCATAACAGATTAATCCGTATTGCATTTGACACATCGATGTTAACTGAGCTACATTTAACAAAACTCATGGAACATGAATCTTGTGCAGGGTAGATATCATATAGAAATTATTCTGCAAAACATTAACGATTGATGTGATCAGAAATGTACGTTTCTGCAAAAAATAATGAATGTAATTTATTCAGATGACAATTCACGCCTCGTGACGAAGGTGGAGCTGCCGGAAAATGATACATGCTGTTCGCAAGCAGCTGAGGGCTACTGTCTAGTGGCGGAGTGTTCCTCGAGCGCTGTGAGCTTCTGTGAGGCAAAGGCTCGTTGTGAGGCCCGCGGTCTGCCTGTTGCTTCGCGCTCCTTGTACGAAAACAGCTCCATCATCGGGGACACTACGCTGCTGGGCACCGGTCAGAGCTGGCTTCTTTAACTGTTTGACAGGCTACTCGATTTGCTGGAAATGATAGTGTAAGAAGGTCTTTTATTGTTAAGACAATTTACTAACAAGAAGATCTTTTGAAGCAAGGAAACCTTATGTTTCTTGTCGTATCTTTCCCGCTCTAGGTTTGATTGTTAACATGCACCAGAACATTTGAAAAATCTGTAATTGAGGTAAAAAGAAAGATCGGTGAATATCCACGGGCTTAGGGACAGAAAATGGAAGCACTTTATGGCAATGGTATTTTCTAGCCTCTGAAAGCCTCTTTTTTGTGTTTATGGCGAGCTCAGATACTGGAGTGGTTGGTGACAGAAGGCAAGACGCTTATTCTACTCATTAGATTGCGAAGCGTATTATACACAGCTTACGTATGCTATAGTCTCTTCTCCCAGTCACGGCTGAAACGAACACTTAATCAAAGAAACATAAGCGTCGGATTTCTTGTAATTGCGAAACTGTTGGTAGCACGGAGCGTAATGCAACGAATTTTAGAATTCATGTAACATATTTTTCACATTTTTATTACAAGTAAACATAATATTGTTAAAGATACTTTGATCCACCAGAATTTCGAACATCTAATCAGAGGATATGAATCAGTGAGGAAAGGAGTCTGGTCGTGCGGTGGTTTCCGCTATTCTGCCCGATTACGCTTAAAAGCAGCATCTTAAAGCGGCCTACTGAGTGCTCACTTTGTTACTGCACCTGTCATCTAGGTCTTGCATGATTGTTTTAGCACAACAGAACGAACTTCAAATCTATTTTTATTGGCGAAAAGCTGTTTATTTTCGAAGTACAAATTTTTTTCCACAAGGGTAAATGTATTTAGGACGACGCTAGCTTATCAACGGATTTCAAGCCTACAACTTGTTTTTTTTTGCATTTCCAAGAGTGCTGTGTCTTCATTCAGCTGGAGATTGCTTTTCTCTCTTATTCGTTTCATGAAAAAAATTAAAAAGATAATTCTTAACAACATACAATTACTGTAGATCTTTCAAGCCTAAACTCCATTACCACTAAGAACTGAACACGCATGAAAGATAAAACTCTTTGGTAGACAGGTTGCATGAAATGTAGATGAGTAGAGAATTATCGACTAACTGCTCTGACAGATTATGCATTCAGCTTTTCTTAATGATAGGATTTCTACTTATACAAGTACACCCATTAAAGAATGTACACATCAAAATTTTGCAGGCATGAGTCTAACTAATACTTTATCTGGTATTTTTTATGGAATGTGCTATGCTATCGTAGAATAAAGAGGAGACCCAAGAAACTGACGCATTCTACGGCAGACTAACATGCTCAGTATTCTTCACATTCAATGCTCGACAGGAGCAACTTATATATTGCTCTGCTCGACGAGCAGAACTAGAGAGAACCCATACCAGCGAAGAAAGAAAACTTACAGTGTCCTATTGACCCCTATGATGCGAGATTAAAGTTCTGAGGACGCTGCAAACAAAAGTTTGGACATAACTTATCTTTTGTACCAAGTTTTATCTCTTCCTACATTTAGGAGTTATTCCCATTTTTCAGAACAAATAAAATAACTAGATTCCTCAATATTTTACAATTGCAAACTATAAATTTTATAATTTAAAAATATGTAGCTATTCAAGTTTAGGTTTATTTTAATTTAAAAGGTGTATCTATTATTTTTTCTTCATTTCATGAGCAAACATTCCCATCAAAATCGTTTTGTGTTATTCCGAAGACAGTTTATGTATGAAACGGCTAACTAAACCTGAAATAGGTACGTGTTTGCCGTTGACCGGCAACCAAATTTATTCAATTCTACTTGATAAATTCTAGGCTGATTAGACTTTGACATTCAATGATAAATTTAAAACTCACGTAAGTTTCCCACCAGCTGAACAATACTTCTACGTGAACGTCCATCGAGAAGATGGCGTGTGGCGGTGGCTGCCCGACATGTCTGAGTTGGATCAGGTCAAGTGGGTCATTCCTCCTCAAACAGACGACAACTGTGCAGAGATGCGTGTTGATGAAGGTGTCGTGTCCTTTTACCCTGTGAGATGCAGCCAAAACGACGAGGAGTGCATTTTCTGCTACGACCCCAACACCAGCCTGCCGCCTTGCTGAACAAGGCCTTGCTCGTCTGCCTTGCATCTCTCCACGATGATCTTCTCTGATACGTTCAAAACTTAGTAAAAAAATGCTCTTACCAACGGCATCATTAGCATTGACAGGCGTACTTATAAAGAAGGTAACAGAAAATGCTTCGTATAGATTCTGAAGATGTTACAAAATTTTCATACCAGTTAACGACGTAGACAATGAGCACTCCAAGTGATGTGAATCCAGTATTCCCATACACAATTTATTTACAATTCTCGACACATGATACAGTTAAGCTTATCACCATACTAACCAGACTAACTAACAAGTATATTGCTACAGCACTAATGCAAAAAATTATCATAATTTTCCTTCGCATATTTATGAACAGTGTAACTCACTGTTAAGTTTTTAAAATTTAAATGCCAATGAATAATGCGTAAAGAAATATGAATAATGCCCTTGTGTCATAAAGAAATATTACAGAGTCCAGGATTCAAGTCATTGTTTCCCAATTAAGACACAATAAGACAAATTATTGTACTGTAACATCTACTTTTCCATTTTATGTAACCTTGAAAGTCGAATGTTACTGTTTTGGAGATCAATTTCAAGAAAACGAACGCTTTGAATGTTTCAAGCGTACTTTCTATGTTGCCTACATTTCTAAGTGTATTGATAAGTAGTGCAAAATCACTACGATAGCACTAGTTCCACAAGAGAATTTCAGTGAAAATGATTTAATGAAAGCTAATACCCAATAAGATTTCCCACTAAAAAAGTTTTAATAGTAAATTTTTTTCAGCAGATGTATTCCTAATTTTATTCACTTTCGTCTTTATTGCACACTTTTATTTAAAAAATTTCATTTTTTATTCTTCGAGTGATTAAGCAGTAGGCCTCTCTATTTTGTTACCAATTATAGCATTCGTACAACCTAAGAACTTTGATAATATAACATTTGAAAACTAAAGCTGCATAGTATTTTTTGTATAGACGTTGTTGGTAAATAAAGTGTTCTTTTCTTGCATTTCTTCTCTACCTTGTAGCTGAACAGTGGCCATGTTGGGTACATGAAGGAAGGGCGGAAACTGTGTTGTAGAGCTCAGTAATGTGTGATGCAATGGTTGGAAGATATGTACCCGTGTCGTGTATGAGAACTGAACGTTGGAAGTTATGGTAAAGGTTTTGATCTGGTAGAAGATGGTAGTATCAGAGTCTGCACCCACTTACAAAGTACAGAAAAATGTAAGAAATGTCATAAATAGTATCAAGTGCCAAGTTCTCGGATTTTTTTGGGGGGGGGGGAGAAACGAAGACACAATTTCGGTTGTATCTCAAAAAGTTCATCAATAGTACTTTTCGAAAGGTAAATATATTTAAAGACAGGTGTATAAAACAAAAATTCATGCCAGCGAAATTTATTATTTTATCAGCAAATGAGATATGGATTTCATCGGTATTTTACGCACATGAATTACAAGATTATAAAAAATGTATCACTCGAATGAATTTGCTAATCGAATACATGCTGAGATGCTAAATTTATGGTTAATGTTGAGCACAAAAAACATATTCAGTGCAGTCTGTAAAGCTCTTAGCGTCCACCTCATTAACTCAATTGCACTTATTGGCTTGCAACACTCATGGCTGCAGCACTCGCTTGAATTTGAGCAGAAAGTAGAAAGCTGATAATTCCATTAGAAACAAGTGATTGAAGGACCTGCACGTTGATACTACCCATGGAAAGAAGCGCTGCCAAGGCCTGAGGCGAAATAATTTTACCAGCGACCAACTGAGCAAAGGAAGCAAAGTCAAGAACTTCCGCAGCAATAAGCCTCGCCACATCATTGATTTTAAGAACACCGTCGGAAATGAGCTTTGCAATATCTTGTAGGTTGACATTGCCGCTGGTGATGCCTTTTATAATGCTAGCTACAACATCAGCAGCGTCGGCGGTGTTACTCTGGAGACCAAGTGCGCCGAGAACGGGTCCAAGAATTTGGTCAAGAAGACCTCCAACTTGTCCCAGCAGTTGGGAAAGAACGCAGGTAACCACATCACCAACTTGACCAACAGCACCACTTACTCCAATACCGAGACCACTTGCACTTCCTCCACCTAGCACACTACTCAGAAGACCTCCATTTCCACCGCCTAGCACACCACTTAGAAGACCTCCACCACTGAGGAGAGGACCAACAAGGCCACTGACCAGACCACCGACGAGACCATCACCACCAAGAAGACCTTCAAGAAGACCACCACTTTGACCACCCAGAACGCTACTCAGAAGGCCACCTTGACCAGCCGGAACACTAGTGTCAGGGCTGGGAGGGGCATTTTCAGCAGGGTCGGGAAGGGGAGCTACAACAGTTGTGAAACGGCTACTTTGACCACCAACGCTGCCAGTGAGGCTACCTGCGATATTAAGAATAGGCTCGGGCTGGGCCATGGCAGTGGCAGCCAGCAGCAGCACAGCAATCTGAGGAGTGGCAGATGTACATTTACTTAATGAAATGAATACTTTGGAAAATTTCAGGCATTAGTGCCATTAGCAGCCACCGTAGTCGAGTGGTATGCGGCAAATACGAGCTATTTCTCGTTTCACGCCGTGAGCTCGCACTTATCGGTAAGACCTCAACTCATCGCCCATGGACACATCCCAGGATCGTCGCATGGAGCTCACCATCATCCTTGCTCTAAGAATGTTAACCTTAAGAATTTAAAAACCAATGTACTAAATGTCTATGTACTGTGTACTTGATTGGAAATAAAGATTGTTTGTTTGTTTGTTTTAGTGGACCATTCAAACTTTTTCACTTTTTAAAATGTTGTTCACAAATTAAAGTTAGCAGTAAAAATGTGTAAGTAAATTAGAAGTCACTTACCAGGAAACGCATCTTGAAGAGTATTGCAAGAAACTGATGCTGTACCTCAAACCTGTGTCCTTTTTATACACTCCATTCGAGGACGATATGGCTCATGCAAGTGGGTGATGTTTGTCCTCAACTTTGGAATAAGATAAAGACAAAGTTAAGCACTCGGTCTGAGACCGACACCTTCGAATATGAATGACGAAGAAAACTACGAAGTGAATTAAAGCTATTACAATTTGTATTCCGTCCTTTTGAAACTCAATAGAATCTACTTATATAATACACAGTGTATCTCAATCTCTCTCCTTCTCTCTCTCTTTCTCTTTCTCTCTCTCTATCTATGTGTGTCCGTTCCATTTCAAGGTACAATGATGTCAGAAGCAACTTTGGAACAATTTTATTCGTCAATTTACTGAAACTAAGCTGAAAGTTGACCTCGTTGATCTGTAATTAGTTATAAACATTTCATAGTAGTGAATTTTGAATTAAAATTTGAATTGACTTAAAATGAGAAAAATAGCAAACGTAAGGTAGAAAATAGATTTTTGACGTCACACGTATGTGTATAAAAGGATGCTGATGTAGGAGAAAACTCACATCTAAATAATATAAAAATAGAAAACCACGTACGTTTCTATGACCTCTGCTTTGATTTCTTTGCACGAAAAATGAAGTTGTAGATGATGTCAGCACTCAATGAACTGTCTGCCAGGTAGAGTGATACATAATTTGATGGTACTGTAGTCTTTATTTAAGTCAGGTGTATCTGGTGCAACAGGTTTCAATATATATATATATATATATATATATATATATATATATATATATATATATATATTTATGTATAATAAATATCCTGCCATATATATGCAACAGGTTTCTTAGAATTAATTTTTCTATTGGTACACGTGCATACATATGAATTTCGTGCAGTTCTTGCTATTCGAACAACCCTTAAACTAAAATTCGTAATTTCAATTTTTCATCGTGTCATAATAATTTTTAGATACACCTTTAATGTTTGAAAACATATTTATGCCGTCCCCTGTATGCGATTTCGCCTGCATAACGCTTTCTTTCTTTTCCTTTGATTTCTAGTGATCTAGATTTATAGTGATTTAGTCTCATGAAAAGGTTTCGAAGGGGATTGAATTTTTTGAATGAACTAAAGTTATTTTTACAGATGAAGGAATTATAAGACATGTAGGGCCTTAACCTTCTTATGTAATTAACAACTAAACTTAAGGAATGTGCGAACCAAGAAACATCTCCGACTTCGTGGGTAATACATCCATCATTTACACTAAGCTACCCTTTTAAGAGGAATTGTCAATGTATGTCATAATTGTCACGTTAATCGAAAAATCAATCGCTAATTTAAGGGGCAAGTTTCCCTAGCCAGAAATGAGCGTAATCAACTCGCGACTAAAGACTCGGAGTTCAGTGATCTCGAGGTAATTGTCCCCAGTAGTAGTGGCTCTCTGGACTGACACGTAGCGCCCCTGCACGGTCTCAGTCAGGTTCTTCACCATCCACGTGACTGGGTTAGGGGCAGGACCTGGGAAATGCGCCAGCAGGGTGTACGAGCTGAAGTCGGGGCCCTTCTCCTCAGTCACGCCTGCTCGGATCTATTGAAGAAAATATTACGAAAATGAGTTCAGTGTGACAATAGATCGCTCACATTAAAAAAAATTGGTAAATTCATTTTGATTTGTTTGAGAAAATACTGAACTATATTCCATCAAAAATTTTGGCTAGGTGTTGGTCATTCATTTTCTCATATATGTAGAGACAATTATAAGGAAATCACGGCAGTCATGCGTCAGGATGTGCAATTAACTTAATATAATTTCTTCTTATGAAATAAAGGCATCCATAATTCCATATGCTAGCACTCGCGACGGAAGAATGAATTAAATTTTATGATGGTACTGTACAAGAAATAAGAAACTCTTTATGAAAGCTTACTGTATATCATTATTAATATACATGAATACACTCAACATCTTGAATGGTAAATGTTTCCTTTGAGGTTGCATTAGCAGTTCCCGTATTCTGTGAACCGTACGTCGTTCTGTGAACCGTACGTCGTTCTGTGAACCGTACGTCGTTTAGTTTATCACACTAGTATATATTTAAATATTTTTCGACCGCACTGTATTTTCAGTTTAAAATTACAATTGAATTTATGAAAAACTTGCATTAACCATTAAAAATTGTGAATACAATGAATATTAATTAGGTACTCAAAATAATGTGAAATGAATTCTCCCAGAAAATCTTATAAAACTCATAATGCGTTTCAAATTTAAAAACTGAGATCAATTCCGTTCGAAAGAGTAAGAAATATTATTTGAATCTTACAAAACACAGTATACTGTGCCATGCCACAGTATATTGTGTCATGCCACAGTATATTGTGTCATGCCACAGTATATTGTGTCATGCCACAGTATATTGTGTCATGCCACAGTATATTGTGTCATGCCACAGTATATTGTGTCATGCCGCAGTATATTGTATCATATCACAGTATATTGTGTCGTGCCACAGTATATTGTGTCATGCCACAGTATATTGTGTCATGCCACGGTATATTGTGTCGTGCCACAGTATATTGTGTCGTGCCGCAGTATATTGTGTCGTGCCACAGTATATTGTGTCGTGCTTTGTAGTTGCAATGTACAGTACACTTTTATGCGTCTACATTTTTTAAATAGTTGACTTGTGTGCTGCATTTGATAAATAGTTTTAATAATAAATATCCTTCTTAATATTTTATGTTGATTGAGCATGAAGGCAATGGGTCTATCTATCATTAAGTCAGTGTCTCTCAGAAAGATTTATTACAAAATAAAAACCTATTCCTAACCTAGCATTCCATTCTGCAGCAATCCTTGCATAGCTTACCTATTGACGATACCTATTAGAATTCTTCAAGACAACTTCTAATTATAATTATCGGTATGAGTTGTCAAGAAGATGAACTTTCCCGCAGAACAATAAAAGCCGACGACTCTACAAACTAATATGACTGTACAAACAACATTTTTGTTCAAGTGACAAAGAATAGTTTCGCAGTGGCTGAGGAAAAACCAAACTTAAATACCAGTGAAAACTTGTGGCCTGCATTAAGAATAAGAATTGAACAAACAGGCTCAAAAAATCAAATGATTTAACGATAGTGTAACTTATATGACTAAATTAAAATTCTTTTATACGCTAGTAAGATTTATTAAAAGTAAATATCTACGACGGTTGTACTCATTAAGTGTAAGCAAAGACTAAGATAGTGAGTACAATCTAGTTGACTTTCATCAGCTCACTGTATGTGATATGCTTTGAAATTACACGATTTTACACTTGTATTCAGTGCATAAAGTACCTTAAATATTCACATATTGTTTGTTTTCAACATATTCTACTTAACACGTAAATATGATGAAATGTTATACTAGACTTAATTCAGCAGTCGTTTGTTTATCTTCAACTAAATGAAATTCAATCATGTTTTGACTAAATATTTTAAGTTATTTTTCAAAATCATTGTAATTGAGTCTTACGAATCCAATTGCAGCCTTAAACTAAACATCACAAAAACATTCACGTGTTTCACTCTGACGATTGTTCATGCTTATCTTTCATAATGTTCAAGAAATACAGATCTTTGCCTTGGAGAGTATTGCACAGACAGGGTTCACACAAAGATAACCCCACGTAACCTGAATAGTTATGAGGTACCAAGTTAAGTAAAGACTAATATCTACCTTGGGTTATGAAATTCAAATAACATTGGAGGGCTTTGCTTGAATTGATACTTTACGCACCTCTATGTCTTTAAAACGGTCGGCGTACGTGGTCAGTCTTGGCATCAGCATGACGGCTTCGATAGCATACAATGTCCCCAAGTCCACGACTAAGAATGGAAACGGTTTCGTGTTTGACGAATGAAAAAATTTTCCAACCTCTTGAAATATTCCGTTAGTTGCTTCGCTGGGTGGACTGGAAAATAGCGTTAGGATTTAAAGACTGGAAGAGGACAGCAAAGCCTGTCGCATTGCAACGCTTCAAACAAACAAAGACTTATCAAAGGGAGACATGTACTCACTGAATTCTCTCCCTTACCCGATACAAGTAGTAAATTTTGGAACTGGGAGACGCAAACATTCAATAATGAAACTCAATGGCGTTCAAAGGCACTCAATGAAGAAAGAACGATAAAATAACAATGGGTGGTGAAACAAAATAGCCGACATTTTCTGCTAATATGTACACGATGGTAGTCGTTATAGTAAAGTGAAATGTAACTTGCAAAAGAAAGGGTCTCAAGTCTCTAACTTTCACAATCTTGTTCTCATTAAAACCACAATTAAACACGGGGAAAAGATTAGCTAAGTCTCGTGATATAGAATTCCCCAGGATCTTGGCTGCTTATCTAAAAATATCAATGAAATATCACATTATGAAATAATCACATTATCATATATTGGTTTTAATAGTGACGGATGAGTATTCCAGAACATCTTCAAAGGAAACTGACTTACTAATTCGCGTATACGCTTGAGGCACTGCAAGGCTTGCCGAGGGCGACATTTGTAATGGGCACCTCGACGCAACAGCGGAACAGTGCACTGGGGGGAGAAACATGTCCTTCTCCTACCACCAAGTGACATTCCTGATCTGCAAGCATGTAGGTCCATCATGTCATTGTGTACTGAGAATATCATATGCATGAATTAAAATTGTCCGTTACTTTTGCACGAGCATAGCTGTACATATTTGAGTTTACTGGCACATCGAATTCCTGATCTTGACGACATTTCCATCCTAATGCACTCATAGTCTGCTAGATTTGATGCATGACCAGCCTTATTGCTTTTTTTCTGCTTTACCATTTTTTTCACCACAGTCACGCGGTGTCCAAGCTGATTACTTGTCAGCTCTAGGTAGCATCATCTGTATCAGTGATGTTCTATGAAATCTGTATATTCGAGTGTTTATTAACCATGTGAAATAAATTTCAATTGATTTACTGCTTCATTTTTGCATGCCCCATTTGAATTGCATTAAAGGATCAAATCAAAACTTTTTACAATATCTGTCATAATCTAAAAGTTTGCTTGCATCTCCTTACATAAAAACTCACATCTAATTGAAAAACTCACTAGACAAGCCTATAGGCGTACACACGGAACAAAAGGTAGAAAAATCTCCGACATCATTCCCACAGTAGAGCAATGCAGTACCCTTTTTTTTAACGAATGCAGCAGTGAATGATGAAGTGCCTAATAACAATGACTGATAGTCATTGTTATTAGGCAGGGTAGCCTAATGACCGTCCATTATTATAGTTGATGAAACTCCGTCAATTGCAGGGTAGCCTTCTTCATCAAGAGAGCACAGCAATAAAGATATGCCGATGTCGTTTGACTCACACGATTGGGTAAAAACAGTTCATGTCATTTTAAGTTAATACTTTTACAGTGGATCAAATGAGTATTAGTGATGGCATAAGAAATCAAATGAAAATATAGTTACCGGAGTGTGCGACTTACTTCCCATAAGAAATATAATAAGGACAAATTCACTTATATATTTTTAGAAAAGTAATGTCAACTTTCATGTCTATTATAACATTGAAAGAAACGCGAAGAACGGTACAAATGAAAATGGGTGCATCAAAGGACTTGAAACATTTGAATAAAATTGATGTTTCGATCGAATACTGTGCCACTCAGAAATTCTACGGTTCAAATAGATATTTACATGGAACATGATGCTAACAAGAATACAGAAAGCCTTCACAACAGTTAACATCCCTGTGAGCTTTGTGCAGTCCTTGCTTGAGAAACGCAAGCAAAACAATGGGTTAACAGTAAAAAAAAGAAACTTCTGATGCATGCTCTGAACTGGTAAGAGTTGTGAAAAAGTCTCAAAATATCAAATAATATTCAAATGGACAGTAATTGGAGTTAGTGTCTCCTAACAAAAAGACATCAATAGACTACAAAGATGTATAAACTCCAAAAGTGTATCGAGCAATGAAGGTTCATCTTCTGACAAAGAACCTCATTAAAGCTCGCAAATAGTATGTGACATATATTTTAGAAGGAAAATAATTTTATTGACCAATTTAGACGTCATATGAAGCAAAAATTTGAATAATCAGCAATGCAACAATACCATGGTCTCTCGAGATCCTCCGTCTACTCCGTCTACCAGCAAGAGATCGAATACCAAATGAGAAGCATAGATAAGGCAGTATATGACTGCACGGTTGCTTTTCATTAACTATTACAAGCTTTCACATCCCCCAAAATATCACAAAAAATCTGCTGTTATCTTCTAGAAATGAAGAAAAATCTTCTGGCACAAAAAATTTTAATCATAGTAAGACCTCAGCCAAATATGTAGTTGTCGAGAACCAGCTGAAACTTGATTTCATAGCCGGATAAATGACAGTCACTGAATGCTTCTCTGTGTATAAATTTATAGTCTGAATGTGTTGAAGACTACAAACATCAACTGATGCACACAGGTGGCTCATTGCATCATAAAAGAGATACGCAGAATTTATTTTGGAAGCCGTTATTATCTAGCAGTCTATTGCTACCGCTGCCTTGTATACAGATATACTGATAAATACATTAATATTATATTTAGGAGTATATACATCCGCTGTCTTCATGACATACCAACAATTATTTTTATGCAGTGTCCTTTGATAAACATTTAATAAACTGAATAAACTGTGCATCACACATCAAAACTCGTTATTTATCTATGAATTTCATAAGGTCAATGTTTCTAATTTCTATCAGGTTGCAGTGCAGTATCATAAACTTGTGTATGGGGCAGTTTCAATATGAAAGCATTTATGTTACAGGCAATGATCAGATATGTATTACAAGTTTTTCAGTACCTTTAAGCCAGTATTTTTACAAAGAATAATTCTACTACACCATGATCATACTTCAGTTTTTCTTGAGTTGTTTTCACTAGAACGATACTATTAAACTACGGCGATACCTAGCTTGTTCCAGCAAAAACTATACCACAGTTTGAAAATACTGTGTGCGTATAGCGCTCGTTTTCAAATTACTATAGTGTCACTTAACATGAAGATTTACATCTATGACATCCAGCTTACGACTTTTATGTGTTAAAGATATTTTTCAATCTGGTGTGTTGTGCTCCTTGATATTCGCTTTTTTGAAGTTGTGTTTTCAAACAAGTGTAAATCATTAAGGCTATGTTTAAACAATCTATATCAACAAGCGAAGTGCAATATTATTATGTTAAGAAACATATAGCATTGTTTTACCTCTAAATAAAAATATGTTAATATGTAACTAAGGTGTGCTTGTGGCTTTTTATTCTACTGTAAGTTGGAAATTTACAAGGCACGTTGCAACAGTTTCCCATTGTCTTTACAATCACGAAACTCTTGTGTTTGTGTCGGTTGATTTGTTCGTAACAAAATACATTTAAAACTTTCACTCTGATATTACTTCATAAGTACCTGATTTCGCATTCTAGAAATGTCAGTCTTCATCGTTCATAATATTTCATACCTATTATTTTGATTTTAGAATTACTTTTTGTGGTTTGAAATTTTTTCACCTTCATTTAAGGTTTAGATGAATTGAAGCATTACTTACATTTTCATGAATAACATTACTGTTTCAAGAGTACGATGCAAGAAGCTGCAGGATTATTTCATTTAAAGTTAAATACCTTTCTATCCCGAAATTGTACTTTCTGTCTACAAAATATTGAAAACAAGATTAATTAACATCATTTTGATTTCAGAATTAAAATGACAAATTCTTTGGCTGCTTATTGAACCTTTTTGTCTCGCTTCTCCAACACCGACAGCAATAAAGTTAAAAATGACTAGCAAACAAACTCGTAAAGGTTATTCTTAAAATTGTATTTGTTAAACTTGTTCTATTCAGTTTTCATATCGTTCTGATACTATGTTGACCAGGACATCTGAGACACTAGCATTATCCATGCTCGTTTTTAATTCTTTGCTCTCTGAAAACATGAACAGTTTGGGACAATACTAACTATGTATTTTTATCACTTAAGGCCTTTATAAATAACTTGTTTCAAAATGTTATTTTTGTATATTTCATTATCAACTTTAGTTGATGAAATATATATTATTTTTTCTTTTTTCTCCTTCCGAATGGAAAAATTACCTTCACATTAGTTTGTGTCCATCATAAAAATTTATTATATTCGGGGCTTTAGAACTTTACCAAAACTAATTTAGAAGTCTATAATTGCTAATTCCATGTTCTCTACATGCGTAAAACAAAAAATCATGTTAAATCGTTCAAACGCTGCATTGGTGAGTGTTCTGCCTGCATGTGAACAGCAGTGTCTTCTGTTAGCAGAAACTGACCTGCATTGTGCACCATGGCTATACACGATCTCCTCATGCAGAGCTGAGCACACTGGGAGGCACTCAGCAGTAATTGCTCCAGCAGCGTGTAGGGGTGTACAGTTGGCATGGAGTCAAGCCACAGAGGAAATGCTACAGCTCCACACATTATCATCAGTAATCCAGGACAAAGGTTTACAGAGATCATGGTTTCACACAGGTTTTGTTCAGTACTGATAACTGTTAACACTGCAATGAAGTAATAACTGTTAGCACTGCAATGAAGTAATAACTGTTAGCACTGCAATGAAGTAATAACTGTTAGCACTGCAA
>VCRD01000012.1:145970-270167 GCA_006783055.1 Trinorchestia longiramus
TTGTTTCACTAGCGTAAATCTTCTACAACAAGGTTCATCGAGAAAATTGCTTCAGTCTAAATTACACAGGAAATACTGAGAATCATCACTGACAAATTTCTTATGAATACGAGATCGCTTACTCTGTAATTTGCGACAGCTATTCGATCACTTGAAAACCTAGGCTCCGAATTGGTCGTTGGATGATAGCATACTACAGGTGTAGCAGGTTAGTGCAAAAGTTTTGGCCAATTTGTAAGCTCAATTTTGGGAATGAAAAGGTTATTTTTGAAGAATTTATTCATAACGATAACATCCTTGGGCTTCTACGCCGTGATTCCGTATGTCCACGAGTTTATATTCGTTTGTAAAATTCTTTAGGTTTTGATGCGAAATATGAATGTAACTCATTTTTAATCTCTTCCCGTGATGTCAACCTAAGGCCATTTAAATGGTTCTGTAATCCTCGAAATAAGTGATTATCAGAAGGGGCGAGGTCGGGAGAATATGCTGGATGGGGTAAGACCTCCCATTCAAGTTGCAATCAAAGCACAGATTCGCAACAAGAAACACGTTGGCACAGGTTCTCAGGAGACAGTTCGTACAGAACCCATTTACCGAATACTGAAACCTTTCCCATTTATTTCAGTTGGCGTACCACGGTTGTATGGGTTACATCAAATTGGTTAATCAGTTCCCTCGAGGTTACTGTCGAATTTTCAGAAACAGCGGCTTCCAACAACTCCAAATCAAGCTTTTTTGTAACCTTGTCTTTCAAGTTGAAATTTCCTTTACGAAAACGGGAAAACCAAAATCTGCAAGTTCTCTCCTTCACAGCATCATTTCCATATGCACTTTGAACGTTTTACGCTGCAGCACTTGCACTGAAACCTCTATGAAACTCGTTGAGTAAAGCATGTCTGATATGTTCTTCAGTTGGGTTAAACACAGGTGCAAATAATGCAGTAAAATATGAATGATTCCGTAGTATAATAGTCTGAAACAAAGAGGCTTAAATTACTCATGGTATTATAAATCAGCTATAGAAATAAACATACTATCAATTTAGATAATTTTGAATTCTTCTCTTCAAAATCGGCAACAACTTTTGCACCAACCTTATAGTATAAACTTCATCCTAACATGAGTCAATTATTTAGTGTATTTTCCTTTATCATGCTACCGATTGACTTTGAAAATAGAAAAACTATTCAATACCTATAAACACGGACTAATATATTCTAATATACAGGGTGTCTCAAAAAAATGTACTCACACTTCGAATGACGAGATCCTTTATTTATGAACATACTGTGAAATAGAATAGCTTCGAATACAGAAGACAAATGTGATTAAAGAATCATGTTTGCAATTGTTCGAATTGACCATTATTGTCCGGACAACGCTGATAACGCACACCAAGGGTGCGTTACGTTTACATTTTTTTGAGACACCCTGTATATATTAGAATAGTTTTTCTGAATAATTTTTGGTATGAATTAACCCATTAACTCCCAACATAGTATGTATAGTAGTTCAAGTCCATTAGAAATCATTCACTTTAGCCCTATATTCTAAATGTTTCGTTCTAAAGTTGGCAATAAAAAAGGCTGGAGATATAAGGGGTAATTTACGCAATGGTTCGTTCGGTAGAGAAATAACTTCAGCATTAGGCCAATTTAGCCTTTATAGATTGTCCTCAAAAGAGGACAGTGGGTGCTAATGGGTTAATGTTATGCTAGCAATCATCTAATTGACGCGCAATATTTATAAAGTATTATAATACTATGCCAGAAATATGTTTTTGAATTCATTAGATACACAAAAAATTGAAGCCTTGATGAGCACGGAATCCACCCACAAACCACAATATACGTAGCTAACTTCAGCAAACTGCACATACGAACTCATCTGCGAAAATGAGAGTCAATAGTCACGAGGCCTCTCCTCTAGTAACTGACTACTAGTAACGTATTCCACAGGCATAATACTCGTACTCGTAAATTGTTAAGAACCGTGTGAAACACAGAACACGACAATAATTAGGCTTCTTCTTAAGTAGAACGGGAGGTTGAATAATATTCAAGTTCAAGTGAAGGATTTATTGACATTTCATGACCGTCCTTCAGTGGTTCCGACAAGGAGAAGTCCATTGCAAGCAGACTCTGCAGAAGACTGGGACGCCGTGCCTGGCAACAGCAGAAGGAAGAGAGTACCAGTAGGTAGGCTCTCGAAGGCAGCACTAATGTGCTTGTCTAATTTCTTCAGAGCCTTTCTTCTTGACTTCTTTGGCTCCACGACGCTTTTACACTGAAGAGTTAAAAAAACATGATTGGAATTCAAGTAAAAACATAAACATCGTATATGAACGCATAGGCCAAGATCTGCTTTGTGCTCAGGCAAAGTAATGATAAACATGTAATACAAAGTAATGTAGAAACAAAACACGTATGGAGAGATAGAGTAGGATCAGTTTGGGTTTACAGGAGTAAAGGGTGTGCGGATCAGGTAAGAGATTATTCTTCAATGAGCTCGAATTGGGATGGGGAGGGAACACGTGTTATATCTTAAAAGCCCTCTTGGTTATTAATAACAAAATAAAAATCTAACATGAACAAAGTTTACAATGGCTTTTCTTGAAATGTAGGCTTCCCCAACAAGCCACCGCGCACATGAACTGACCATGAAATGTGCGACAACCAGCGGGCTCTCACAAGCACCAAGCTCAATTAGCTTGCACAACGCGCCCGTCTCAGATGCAGCCTCGTGCAAGACAGCAGCTGCTGAGAACTGCCCCAGCTGAACGCCCCACGCCTCGCTGCTCGTGGTCACCACCTGTGCTCGTACCATGGGAGTCACAGCGCTCTTTTCGCTCAATACCTGCGACGAGATCAGTTGTATTAGGGATCAAACGCAATATTAAATTAACAAAATATTAAATACTTACAGATTTAAAAGAGGAGATGAGTCAAGGACTCAGACTGAAATTTTTTGTTCGTCTTTTTCACATGTGAATTGCTTTTAAATGTCTCTGCGTATAATAAAGAAATGATTTTATAGACATCCTTATGTGTCATTCGGCAGTAG
Organism: Trinorchestia longiramus; assembly: GCA_006783055.1. Lineage (NCBI taxonomy): Eukaryota > Metazoa > Arthropoda > Malacostraca > Amphipoda > Talitridae > Trinorchestia > Trinorchestia longiramus. Next base: position 149,037 of record VCRD01000012.1, read on the forward strand.
AGAGGAACACTACGACAAATTTTCTCTCCAGGCAAGTAATAGAGCAGCACATGCCCTCGTGCAGTTCCTAAAATACACGGCTTAGGGAAGATACGAAAATAATAGCAATGTTCAATTATGAAGTCTAAAACAGCTAGTAAAATGACTATCATATATGTTAGTGCAGTACAAAACCATGTAAGATCAGTAATGGTACATGTGACTACAATTGTTCGGAATTGTCTACATAAATACATGAGAAAGAAGTCTCGAACACATACAGAAAATATTTCAATTCACCACAACACTGAAAATTTTTAAAATTCAAGTAAAGCAAAGTTCGTTGCCTTGAATGTATAAATTTTCAGAATCGTTGCCTTCACACGATGATTTAGCTTCCGTATTACTTTTTTGTACGTCATAGAACAACGTTCTGAATTTACTTGAAGACACGCCAATGACGGCGTCATTTTACTCTCTAGCGCTGACCTCAAAAAAGTTCTGGAAGTAACACTGGTCATCAGATGTCTCCATGAAGTCCGCCCTCACACACGGCACGAAGCCACCCAGCTTCTTCACTCCAAACGTCACGCCTGAATGAAGGATTTACAAATTTATCCGCCATAAAATTGTTAATGTGAATTCTAATCAGGTATTTTAAAATTCCTGCGTATTGTCAGTAATGATTGTGTTTGTATGTGTCAATGTAGGAGTCACTAAGACGCTCCAACTGCCACACATCAGTTGGGAGCGAGTGAGTCGCTCCAGTAAAGATTGGACGGAAAAAAGGGGCCAGATACTTGGATTGTGTGAAGCATCACCTTTGTTTGCAAGCTTCTAAAACTGAAAATGTAAATTTCAGACAAGGAACTACTATCATCATTGTGGGTTGTATATACAATTCTAAAGTTTAGCTTACAAACAAACGATTATTGAATAAATTATGAGAAACGTGATTGAATTAGAAACAAAGGTGTTTTAACCATTGTATTTTTTTGAGCACCATCTGATGCAATGTTCACGAACAAATTACTAGCACCCTACGCCGCTGACAGTCATGACATCGGAATGGAAGAATATTACTGCTTTAATGAGCACTATTATAGGTAGTCCATTTTCCTAATACCACAGAATCAAAACTTTTACCAACTTCTGTAATATTTCTTCTATGAAATATACCTCTACCCACGTGAACCAAGTGATCACCCACCACCGTCATAAAATGATCAAAATCCAAGTTATGGAAGGCTGGTGAAAGCTCCTACGATTGACTGCACTCACCTTTTGAGAGCTTGAGCTGCAGGAGTTGCAGGGAGGTGAGGGCATCCTCACCAGGGTCGTGGTACTCGTGCTTACAGAGCTGCACCTCTTTCTGGAGGAACAGGCGCGCCAGGTGTCGGAGACTGTGGCTCAATGCGCCCTCCGTTCCCAAGTCAAACAGGTAGAACGAGTCTATCACGTACGGATGGTATAGCTGAAAGTGAAAAAGTTTTTAATGGCAGGTTGAGATTATAAAGCCCAATTACCGGGTTTATCATACGAGACGTTAATTTTTAGGCCGGTTAAATTATTACTACGTTTTATGACTTTATCAAAAAATAAGGATTTTAATTTCTGCTTGAACTCCGCATAACCAACAAAAGCGACCATTTTGCGCTGATCTTGGTTTCCTAGTCTAGAACCTCTTTCATCTAAATGAACTCCACATTCACTACTAAAATTCAGATTAATCATAAGCACGCGCTCAAATCGAGCTGACCTAGACAGACTAGTCACCTGCAGCGCCTTGAGGTCGACATTGAAGCTGTGCCCTACAAGGATGGCGTCAGGAGGCAGCCGTTCACACAGGGCGCGTTGCACCTGTAGGAGACTCTGGCCACGGTCATCTCCCTCACACCTGCCCCATAAGATGGGCGTCCGGTACACCAGCTCGCCGCTCTCATTCACCACCGCAATCAACACAGGCTGCTTCTGATTGTTGAATTCGCAGTCTACACCAAATATTGGCGATGACGCAGTCACCTGAGCATGTCAACGGAACAATAAAACACTGTGCTGAAAATAAGTTTGAAAGACAAACAATTGACGATGCCAGATTTTGAAATTGTCACTACTTTAGTCAAACAAAGAACCACACACGGTTGACAGGTTTTCAAAAAAATTCATTATTGTTCGCAGATATATGGTCATAAATGATCAAAATTACTCAATGAAAAAGAGAAGAAATCAAACTAAAACTATAATTCCTCGTAATAAAAAATTACACACGATTTAGTTGTATTATTTTAATTGTTAGTTACACGTAACGATTAAAATACCAAGAGGCAAGTTGCCTATTGACAAAACTTACTGGCGCGTACACGGTCTTGGTGGGGATGAAGCTGCTGTAGTTGAAGGGCAGGCGCAAGGAGGCATCAGTTGGAGGCTCGCTGTACAGGTCATGTAAAGACTGAGGCATTGGGTACTGCTGTCGCAACATTTCCCTTAGGCTCAGCAGTAGTAGGCGCCGGTCAAACTTGTCAGGCGGCAATAAATTTGCACTTTTACCTTTACTCCAAAAACTTTTTGATGAAGGTAATTTAGATGTAAAATTATATTCTAACGTCTTGTAATAATTCAGCTTAACATTCTGCTGTGCAAGCCAGAACTCTTCCATGAGTGCAGTACTAGTGTGTTCCGCCTTACGCTTCACCGTGTCCTGCTGCACCCCCACCGCTGACTTGTACAGCACCGATGATGGTAAGTCTTTTGAAAGAGAAGCTGGTGCAGTGGCCGTCTCATCTGTTAACAGATGTTGACAACTGGTAAAGCTCTTGGCCAGTTCAGTATTATGAGCACACACGTTTTTAAAATAGACTATTATATTGTTAGAAATTTCTTCCTCAGTACCGATAGGGGAAGCTGAGCTATTATCTAACAAAGCCGAGTGCAAGTTAGCGACACATGTTGACAGACTAGTTGGTCGAGAAATCATGTGCAAATGTAGAGCATTTTAATGATAGCACAAAGCGACCATCAAAGAAAAAATTAAGAAGTCCCTTCAACAGAGCCTCTGGCATGAACAGTAAGTTGCTGATTGAGTAAGATACATTAGAGCAGACAATACGCAGCATATTCACACACCCTGAACTCGGATCACTTCTTTCTAATTGGCGCACCTGACAAATCGTTCAAGTTGTTATTTCCATATTTTATCATACATTAATTATATTCTCTAAAAATGCATCATTAACCTACAGTGATTTCTATGCATGTGGTAGATATGCTACAAGTGCAACCCTCTACATTCATTGGATAGTTAAAAATTTCAAGGCAAACTTAGTCATGTGTTCTTACATCACAAAACAGGTAAAAATTAAGCCTTTTGACTGAAAACTCAGTAACGAAGAGTTTTCAAAGACAACAAAGAAAAAATGAACTGATTTATCAGTGGTGTGAGAATGTAACACTGGAATGAAAAGCTGACCTGAGGCAAGATTCTTGATAAACATTTCTGAGCACCGTAATTGAAAGAGATCTTGCAAGACCCGTCGTCCATAGAGTGCAGGCGGCACAGTCTCCACAGCAACAGACTGCATGGCACTCAGTCTGGGCAGAGCAGCAAGCAGTCTCTCATTGAGGGGCTCAGTGCAGGCAGCAGCACATCCTTCCACACACTGGCACCTGAAGTCCAGCTTGCGTCTCTTGGGCGACTTCTTGTGATCAACAGGGGGGACTTGGGAGCATCTCAAATGGCACAGATGGTGGACACTCAAACCCTCTGCTATCACCAGTACAACCCTTGATACTGAGCTCTTTTTTATCTTGTACCAACATCTGAAAAATTAATATAAAAAGCAAAGAATGAATGATAGTAAATCATTCTGAAGGTATAACTGTATTATGAAGTTTTATAATTTTGCCACAAAAATAATAAATTTCAACTTTATCAGACCCTCATTAAATTGAATCAGATTGTGCTTGTAGTCTTACTAATACAACAGAGATGCATTTCTATAAACTTTATTGGAATAGGTCAATAATCATTAAAGTTCTTGGAAGGTTTTTAATATGGAAAATATTTCTTACAATCTTCTGAGTACTTTCAAAACCCTAATATAATCAATTTTATTCTACAGCACAAATTAAAAATAATAAGAGGAAATTACAAATAAATATCATGAATTATGTTTCAAGTATTTTAAATTATCAGCAAATGTTATCATACTATAACATATATTTATAAAACATAGAGGGAATGATTATCAAGATTAAAAAGAAAAACATTATGCCGAACATTTAACCTGCTACATACAGAATCTCTAGAATAAAAGAACCCAGAGTAAACAACAACACAGCTGTAACTTGCTCATTTACATCCTTCCCAGCTAAGGACTGCTAAACAAGAATAGTTTTGACTCACTAGTCATCAACATCCATCTCTCACTGAACAACTTCTAGACAAGTACTAGGCATTGACTCACTTGTCATCTATGTTCCTTTCCTTGGCCAGAACAACACTGGCTAATAGAGGGCACATATCTGACAGCAGCAAGGGTTGTCTCTCTTGGTTGTGAGCACTTGCTTCGAGCCCACTCTTTACTAGTGAAAAAACAGAACTTTTCTGCTCAGAAAAAAAAATTATCATACAACCATGAATGACTTAGAACCTTCTAAATGCATACTAAAAGCATAAAAATAAAAAAAAAATGTATCACACTGAGCAAGAAACTATGCCTTAATGAAGGTGCACACACTCTTGTGGTATCAAATGTGAATCTTCCAATGTAGTTCACATGAATTTCAAGTTTCAATTTTTCATGGTTAATATATCAATAATCTTTATTTTATCATTCAGTTTAGAACAAAATTTCTTATTTGAATACATAGTGGGTGATTAGACCCACAATATTTTTTTCAAAATCAACATTCCATTATGTACAGAATCTATGATATATACCAATAAAATTCTATAGAAAAACCATTGTAAATGCTAGTAAATGCTTAAAATTTGATGATATGTCAATTGCAATTGTACTCTTGCATCCAGGTGCTATTGATGATAAACTTTATGTAACAACATTCCTCCTGTATTACTAAATGCCTCATAATGTCAGCCCATGAGAAGTTTTATTTGAAGATTTATGGTGGACAGTTTCTCTGATGCTGGTCATTGGAGCTGTGGCTGAGCCCTACAAATAGTTTATTAAATTAATATTGGTACATTCATGTTATCCATGCTACTGAGTTCTATGATTTATGAGTGTATTGTCGGTGCTTACGTATTATCGGGAGGACCTTTAAAAAAACGACTAAAAAATTAAAGTAAATTATTTATTGAAACGGTTAAACCTAACCGTTAAACCTAACCTAACCTAACCTAACCTAACCTAACCTAACCAACAAACCCTGTGAAAAAAAAAAAAAAGTAAAAATCAAAGGTCCTCCCGATAATACGTAAGGACCGTATTGTCTTCAATATGATCTCAAATACATGTTATTCAATGTACAGTTAAAGGTGATTTTAGAATTCGTACTATAAATCTACTCAAACAACTAAGGGTTGAAATAAGGACAAGTTCAAGAACTAACCAATGCATCTTACAAGATATCTGAATACCTGATAATTGATGATTTCTTTAGAATGTGCCAGCTAGGGGTGTAAGTAAAAATTTCAATGCCTTTTATGCCAGGGTCATTTGAAATGAAGTTTATGTTTAGACAAGAAGAATTATAGCCCCATTTGGAAATAATAATTATTTTACAAGTAAGCCGTAAGATCAGTTTATCTTGTAATTAATTTAAAACTGTTAACTGTTGCAGCTTCCCAGTAAATGCTTCTAAAGCTCATCTTTTTTTGGCAGTTATCATTTTAATTTTAATTGCTATTTGCAGAGTAAACTCACCTGGGATGAAGTATGGGTAGCTTCAGGCACTGAATTGTCCTTATGTACAATTGAGCCATTCTTCTCATTATTATAAGTCTCCTCATCAAGTTGGTTACTTGTGTTTGGTGGTGGTTTACTTGACTTCTCTAAAATGGAGGATAGCAAGCCCAACTGGCATTCCATATTTTAATTAAATCAAGTAACTTATGCTGAAACTTCTGTAAAAAAACAATTTAAATGAAAAATTTCTGCTTACAGTACATATACATGTTCCAACATAATTTATCAAAATACCTTAGGAAACTGATCAGCAAGTTGTGTGGCAACAACTAATTTATTCACTTTAGTCACACTGGCCTATTTCAGTAGATCTTTAAAATATTAAGAATATTTCCAGTTTTAATGTTCAGAGATTTTTGATTTATACTCCATCTTGTTTCACATTTATTGGAGCTTCAGAGATGAGTCCATGCAGTTCCACCCGATAGACTTGAGACTTGGATTTGAGGGCCAGTGTTTGACTGGGGCCTTTGTAACGGCCTTTAATTCCCTCCAATACACACATACAAAAGGGTAGTATCCCAGAGTTTTTCTCCTGTAAGCCAGAACCATCTAAAGTAATTCCTCTAGGGCCACCTTGAGTCATTCAATGCAAATGAACCAGCCAAGTGAGGGCATCACTGGGAGATCAAGCTTGTCATAAACAGACTCACATGCTTAGCAGGTAGTCATTCAAGGAAACTGACTATTCAACATCAATGTCGCTTATTCCATGCATGCACTAAGAAATAATTCATTACATCTACAACAGTCATGTTACATTCCTCACCCAGCCCTACAAGATATCTCATATCAGAGTCCTCTTCAACACGCCTTCAGTGATGTTTGTTGTTACTCTGACGATCCGCAGTCCGCACCCAGGCAGAAAGAAGTCACAGGAATCCCATCCCGTGTAGCCCAACCCGGCTCAATAGTCCATTCTTATGTAATGTGACGATTAATAAAAACTTTACATGCTTTCAATACTCCGTAACGGTGACGGTTAATACCACTAAGTTATGCATTTGTTTTTGAGTAAGATCTGAAAAAGATTCATGTACGAGGTTTTTAAACATGCTGGTACCTTCAATATTATTAATGAACTATTCATAGTTATACACTTTGCCGTGTAGAAGCAGAAGAAACAAATGAAGGCGTAATCCTTTTTCTGCATTTTTCAACTGTCATGCAACTCTTGTTATAAAAAAGCTTAATTAGACTCCGATATAAGAAACACATAGTTCAATATGTATTATATTCTTTATACCATCCTCAACATACACTCCTTAACCCTTTAGCGACGAAAAGGACAATACGGTCCTCTTTTACGGTCTTTGGGAGAATTGTTCTAATAATTAAACAGTGAGCAATATGAGGTTGCTACTAGGTTTGAACGCGGCGGCATGTTACAGCGTCGTTCTTTTAGCTGCCTGGCTCTCAGCGTGCTTCATTGCATCAGTGTACAGACGGTCTTTGTGTGCTTAAACGTAGAAACTAAAAAAAGAAATTAGTCGCTAAAGGATTAAACTTAGACTAGAAAGCCAGCTATGCCTGGGTTTTTGCTAGAGCCTTCAGTACTAGTAAATTTTTTAAAATAACGAGCAAATGTGAAAACTTAGAACTTTTTACATATCTACTACAACTCTATTTCACCTCTATCAGTATTTCACTCTTCTCAATTCTGAATATATTTAAATTTTCTCTCTCATTTAAAGTATTTCTCTGACACGTAATTTTTAGTTTCAATAAACACAATGATTTTCTCAGTTAATGACAGTAACCACTTCAGTATCATAGGCATCACAATGAGCAATCGACCAGCAAAGTTTCATCGTTCCTCGTGTAAAAGATTTTAGATTTTAGCTTGCAATTAAAATGATTTTCGAAACTATGAGAAAACAAAACTCCTGTTTGTGATATTATCATCCAATGTATTTCTATCATTTAAGAATTTAAACGAGAAGACAGTTTAAAACACAATGTTGAATATTTCACTTTTCATCGCTATTGAAAGAAGAAGTTTTTTGAAAGGCCTTGTGACACTGATATGCAACGTACAAGTTCATTGAGGTTGTCCTCCAAATACAGAACGTTATTCCCATTATTTTTCAGCATCTGCATTATTCATAATGGTGATTATTCAGTATACCATTGAAATTGTGATAGAAAATATGGTACACTCAGAGTTATCGCTATACCAAATGTTGCGTGGGTTCAATAGGGTGCAGTAAGTATTTTCAAAGTTTGTTGCTATGCGAGTACTAGAGATTACTATTTCTCTACTAGCTTTGTGATGCTTTGGCATGACAATCATTCGGTAAATCACATTTTAGAGGCTAATGTTCTGAGCAACGAAATGTAAATTTCCGAGTCAGGCGCTTTCCGTTTCAAGTGTTATATTCCGAATATAACCACGAATATATAGATTGCATGGAAAATTATTGCAGGGCTACTCATTTCGCTAGGCGTTGTAGCTGATGATAGAATAGAATAGAATGAGGCTATAGGAACGAACCTTTTGGCCCATTCTTGGGTCGGATAATTACTTCGATAATTATTCGGTTGTTTACCCAAGTCCCATGCCGTATTTCTAGCAGCGTCAACCATGTCGGCAGCGGGATTCGAACCCGGGTCTTTCCGCTCGCAAGCAGATTCGCTCACCAGTCGACCAAGCTGGTGATTCCCGAGCCTAGTTGTGAAATGATGGTCGTACCTTCTCCCTCCGAAGCAGACCAATATTCTCTTATATGATTTACGTTGTGGTTGTGTCTGTGTTTGTTTGGTATGATTGCGTGTGACTTCGTGATAATTATAAATGATATCGTGTGTGTCTTTTCTATGCCATTTTTGTAGGTATGCAGTGAAGAGTGGTGATCTCTGACTATGATGAAATTCTCATATCTGGTATTGAATATTTTTTATTTATTGTCACCTTCCTTGAGTGACATGAAGCCTGAAAAAGATTTGCAACTTTCATACTTGGCTACTCTCAAACGAATAAGACATTTTCCTATAACATCTGTGGTCCAAACTTTTTTTTCGGTGCAGGTTGTGAAATTCTTGGATGACAGCCAGAGTTACACGGAGATGTTCATTCCAGTCGACAACACTCAGTTCTCCAATACAATTCTGCTTGTAATGAAACTGAGTATTCGATTCAATGCTATTAGTCCAGATTCATTAATAAAACTTCTGCGTCGACAAAGATGAAATTTTATAAGATCATGAACGGATTGCTCATCCATATAATCAGTAACGCTAGAAGATTCTTGTACCGATGTCAGATTTTGACAGTCGTAAGATGATTAAATTCATCTTCACGTACTTCAAATTCGCTTGCGCAGTTGTCTTGATAGTCGTCTTGTGAATAGCTTTTATGCTGTTTTTTATACTATTATTGACATTATCAGTGACGAGATTTATATGCATTCGTTGTAATTATCAGCGTTAATAAAGTTTCATGTACGACTATACAGCAAAGCTTTCTAAATGGTACTATATTGGCTGGCTTTTTCACTTTGAATTTTTCCCTTGTTTCCATCTTTGTAATTTTCAATGTGCTGTTGAATCATATTCAAACATTAGATTAATATAATGAAAACTGGCAATGAATGTGAATATTATCACAGTGTTTACGTAATGAAAATAGACAATATCTCAGATCTAATCACATGTTTCCTGTCATTGAGAAAAAATTGCTATATCAATTCGTGGATGAAATTGCTGCTGCTATGATATTTCTATACGTTAAAAATAAATTGTTATTGCTTAATACTCGTATTCTGTTTGAGAAAAAACTTAGCTTTTAATCTTTCTTAAATACCAATAAACAAATTACACTTTTGTCGATCCTGAGATCCTGAATTTATTTGTCGAAACTTTCACGATCTGTTGAGATCACAATAAAAAAGCGAGTCCTTCAACTATCATAATTATTCAAGGAATAATAATAAGGGCAACCAAACGCGGGCATGAATTCTCAAATTATTTATTAAATAATATGAAACTATAAACATTAGGATTTGTCCATGGTCAGAGAAAACTACGCAAACATTCATTGTTTTGTACCAGTTGGTAACGCTCCAGTAAATTGAAATTAGAGCATAAGGAAAGAAGCAGTCAAAGAGAGTGACAATGTTGAACTATTTGTGATGGGCGTTGCCATATTCGTGCTGACTTTTGGATATGTGAGAACAAATAATTGTGAGAAAACTTTGCAAATTCTTTGTAATTCTTGTTTCATTTTAATTCGCGTTAAGCTACGACAATGATAGCTTAGATTACAGTAAAGACTGATCTTTCTGAATAGATTGCGATCATTAAAATTAGTTTTCTGTTCGAAGTTTCGGTGTCGTTTACTGAACTTAAATCGTTTATTCGTAGATGACTTCAGCGTTGAAGCCTCCACCGTTGTCGAAGAACTTCACCACCTGTAATAAAATTCAATAGAATTAAAAATGTCCTGCAAATGGATTAAAATTCTCTTACTTCAATAACAAATGGGCAATAAATTTATGTTTGATGATTATTATAAAGTCACAGTTTTAAGTTTTGCTCATTTGATATATCAAATGAGGGATACAAATATTTATACATTTTTTAAAACTTCAAAACTCTTATTTGAAAAAACAAATTCTGAGGTGAGGACAGTGTTCCCATGACATATGTTCAGTAGCATCGTAAGATTTTGCCAAATGCTCCAATAGAAGTGACTTGCAACTAAATAAAACAAACCAGAACCTCAGTTGCCTGTAAGTTCTCTTTCGATGACATCGTCGTAGTTTTAAGCTCTAGGACCTTTTTAATTTCAACATTTTGAAAATGTCAGATTGTTTAAGACTGACTACGCTTGCAAATGAATAAAAACAAAAAGATTCTAGCACAGGAAGTTATTGCTGTTCTGGATTATTCTTTGAGTGCTAAATCCACATATGTTCTATCACATCCATTTTCATGCTATTTACCGTTAATATCACATTTTCTCAAGTTTTGATTTACTGCAGGTTGTTTTTGGGAAATTCAATATTGTATAGTTCTTATTGATACATATTGTTAAATATTGCAGAGATATTTTATAAATATTCTGTATCTTTATGTTCTCAGTGTCCGCCCCAAAAATGCCAGAAACTCAACAATCAGCTTACAGTACGAAAATTTAGTGTTGCTGTTAAAGTGTCATCATCAATACTCATTTTAGTTTTCCTTCACTACGTATCGAAGTTGGTTCGATGAAACAAATTTGGAAAGCCCTTGATCACAATAGACACCGCTCCCGCCATGTATATTCAAACATTCCCTTCCACGTGTGAGTGACGAGAAGATGACAGGTGATTTGATGAACTGCAGACACGAACACTCACCAGAGAGGCATATTCGGCCACAGCAATGAATACAGTACAGGTTAGAGCTTGAAATGCTTTCTATATTGCAGTAGCTAATTTCCTTGAAAGCAGGACAGCTGAAAATAGTGAAAAGATTGCGAATTAACCTAACACTGATTGATGAAAATTGATTGCATACGTCGATTCAGCTCTCCAAAGTTAACTAAAATTCATTTGGAACACAATGGCAGAAAAATAGTACTTCGAAGTGTTTTAGAATTTTACAGCTTATACATTATCGTAGACTGCATTAGGACTTGGGACAGTAAGAATTACTATTAAAAAAGTTTAATTTTAACAATCTACAGCGGGAATTTGATTTCAACTTGTACCTCTTATGACACCCTTCACTAGGAATAACACTAAAACAATAAAAGAATGAAGTATGTCAGTATAATAGTAATAAAAGTTTAAAGACTGAAAGAGCCAACTGCATGATTTAATTTGAAAATGTAAAAAAACACGAAAACAAACCATATTCTGAGATTCTCTGTGATTTCATTCCACAATTAATAACAAGAGGATGAGAACATCAGGAGTGGATAATTGAGTTCTGACCTGAGTGCGTCCATCAGGCAGAAGAACTCTATATTCCCCCTGTGTTGTCTGACCGTCACTGTTCTCTACGTGGCTGAACGCGTTGCCGGACTCCGAGTCGTCCACGCCCCACTGGAAGTCGTAGGGCATGCCTTCCATGCCGCTTGCCTGGAGCCACACTCGAGTTTGTACAGAGTTCAAGCGAGAGAAACTAGACGCTATGATCCTCATTGCGCTCCCACTGTCCGTTTGAACACAGCAGGCAGAAACGTCGAAATGGTAACGATGCATTCAGCGGCGTCATTTTGAACGCACTTTGGAATACTGCATGAACGTATCTTTACCAGAATCAGTTTTCATTTTTAACTAAAAAACTTTTAATTTACTCCAGTGATTGCATCTGCACCATGTCTGGACAGTATTTGCACCATGTCTGCACAGTATCTGCATCATGTCTGCACGCGAGTTAAAGACCACGATGTACCCTCGTGGAATTTAGTAAATGTCTCTTTTTAACAATATTCTACTAGCAAAAGATTAAGAAAATATTTTAATCTCACAGCTCACTTGTTACTTCTCACGTGCTTTGAGGCGCTGACCTATACAAGGACTGATTGCATGTTGAATGTTCAGTAGTTACTTGACGAACTGCAAGTTTGCGTGTGTCGTGGTGTTATCGTCGTAAAAATGATGATGGTAATGAAAATGGAGGGCTCTTTGTGTTCACTAGAAATGTACACGCAAAATCCTAACTTAATTTATGAGTATCAGATTTTAAACTGAAGATGTTCGTGAAAATAATTGAAACTAATTTGTACATAGAAAATTGTCTGAAATTTATATTGGCTGAAAAATGTTGGTTTCAAGAAATTCGCCTGAAAGTGCTTTCAAGCAGGAAAATAAGAAGAAAAATACTTGAAAAATAAAAAAGTACTTCAATACACATCGATGTACATATAAATAATTTATGTATACATACGTCTCTCTGGCTTAAAAAAAATTGACCATCAGAGAAGTGAAAAGTGAATGGAGGTAGAACCTTCACGGAAAAAATGAATTGAAAAGTAATTTGAAATAGTTTAGTATAGATATATACGGAATGGTTCACAGGGTGCTGTCTCACCGGCGGTTTGCTCTGGCTGGGCACGGGATTGGAAGCTGCAGGTTGACCGTACCCTGTAGAGGGGCGAGGTGGTGCTGACGTAGGTCTCACTGGGGCAGGCCGGGGCTGCTGCTGGGGGGTTTGGTAGAGGTTGGAGGGGGGCTGTTGAGGAGGAGGAGGAGGTGCAGGGGTGTTGTAATTGTACCCCTGTGGAAGACAAACAGCAACCCCAAGCACCGTCGCTAGCAGTAGAATCTGAAATAAAAAGAGTGGCACGTTGAAACATTTCTGTTCATTTAGTAAACAGTGAATGCACAAATCATTAAGTATACTTTCCATGTATGCAGTGAGCAGCTCAGCCGAATTTGTACCTCGTTAGAAAGTATATGAAAGAAATTGTCAAGCTTTGCCAATCTCTGCGTTGTATTTATTGAAAAATTTATTTCAGTTTTGTGTTGTTGTCGTGTAACTCTGGACCCTCGACTAATAGAGTCGTTAGTGACCGTAGCTGCATTCTCTTACGGCAGCGGAGGCTTAACTTTATTCATTTAGGAAATCCTTGTGGATGTCAGAGGTCTTCCCGAACCTCTGACTTTGTGAGACCCGGTCTGAGCCGAAATTATACTATTATACACATAATAGTGGTTTTCTCAGTACATCAAACAATAGAGTGATGTACTGAGAACTGAGGTCTCGCATGAGTTATTGACGTTTTCTGTCCCAGTGAACGTTTTCTCAACAGTAGATCGCATATGCTGTAGCTCCATGGGAAGTCTATTCGTGCTATTTCTTCCGGTTAATCACTGAATTTGACAAATTGATCCAGATAATAATCATACCCTGAGATTCGACTATTTTTTCATTTACTCTCTGGTCTCACACAATTGACCAAATAATCTATTTTTCAGAGTATGATATAACGAGTTAAGGTTTCCCTCTACACCTTTACCTTTGTAAACATGATGATCAGTGGAGGAGGTAGAAAAACGGAGCAGGAGACGTGCAGCTGACTTGATCTCTGCAGGAGAAGTGAGGGACCCTGCAGGTAGAGGGGCTTATATAGTATCTCCCGGACAGCAGGTCACAGTATCCCTGTTGTCCGACCTCACGAGTCTGCACTGCACACTGCGTTCCAGGTCACGCTCTATGACCTCGAAAAACTACTCTGAATAGTGTGTAACGAACGGAATGATGTCCTCAATAATACTTTAAAAATTAAGGTCAAGTATATGATATCCAGTTGAAAAATTTCGTCTTCTAATGGGTATGACAATGCAGGATTAAAATTCATTATCAGAATTGAAATATAAGTTGTAGTTGTATAGATTTTTGAATTTAATTTGATGGGATGGAAACTGTTTCAACAGTCGTTTGAACAGCTGGTTGATGTTCTGAAGATGAGCCTACAAAAAGACAATAATGCCAGTTAATTACTACACACAGGAACGCAGTAAAAGCAGAGAGTTGAGTACAGCTCATTAACAACATTTATTTGATGTCAATAAAGTTCCTACCTGGCGAGCTCGGAGCAGTTCTCTTCACATTTTTTGCACATGAAGAATGTCGTCGATATTATGGAGCTATGATGCATCATGAATTCATTAACAAGGTCAAGTTCAAGTGTGAATAATCATCAAATGTTACATTCTTACCCTGTACAGCGAAGGGTTACATATGTGTCGATGATTCGTGGAACAGATCTTTATACGCGTATTATCTACTAGTGCGCTGTCCAGAAGGCCAAAATTCTGAGAACTTTCGCTAATTATATCTATTGCATTTAATAAGCGTAAGATTCGGTACTTTGTTATCAATAATACTGTATGATATTCCATAATTGTAGTGAAGGCAGTGACGAGGAATGTTAGGTTATATTGTAACACGGAGTGCGCCTGTCATTCAGTTAAATTTCAAGTTTTTTCACCTAATAGATGATTACAAACATTTCTGCCTTGAATTATGAGAATTGGGGGAGTAAATATCATCAGCTAATGTTCATGTCTGGTATAATTGTACCTGAATTTTCTAAATATGGTAGAATTGAACATAAACTTTTTACGTGTGGTAGAATGTACGTGAACATTTTATGCGTGGTAGAACTGTATCTGAATTCCGTATATTAAACCTTGTTCACCAGTTGAATTCATAGGGGTTTATATCCAACTTTTGCGATTGTAAGAAAAATGTTCAAAGTATCTCGAAATATGAGATTTCGAGCTATAGTAAATTCCACTTTCCAGTCTTTCGAAACGAAGTTTTGATTCCATCTCGCTGAATCTGCATCAAGTATTATGCTTACACTGACTGCTAGCAAAGTTTGGAGCATACCTCGAGTAAATAGCATCAGTGATAATAACTCTAGAAAGTTTAACTTGTCTTTACTGGGTGGCGCTTATAGTAAGAAACAGTGATGAAGTAGAATGAGGCAGAGTTATGCACAATTCTACCGCTGTGTCCATCAAGTCTCACAGGTTAAATAACACTTTTACCGCTGTCTGCCCCAAGTTTCATTGGCAACTGACAGATTTTTTTTGACTTGTGAGAAGCTAGAAGCTACAACCAGATCTACATCGCAAGTTAAGGTAATCCTCAGATTAGTACAGTTCCTACAATACATATATTAACTCAGTCTAGTCAAGAATGACACATTTCAAATGAGTTAGTTGAAACTGATATTGTTTGCTAATCCTCTTGTTGAAATGAATTGTTTGAATAAAATGGCTAAATACTGCGATTAAATTTGAATGATTAAAAGTATCGAGATTAGTAAAACAAGTTATGCGAAAATACTTAGACAGATCAGTAGCATATACCGTTATTTTATATAGCTATTAATATTAATATATATATATATATATATAGCGTTATTTTATATTGTTGTTAATATTACTACGGACAAGCTATTGCTTCTGTTGTATCTCACGCGGCTGAGGAGAGCCACAATGCTACATGAATCAACATTTATTAGCTTATGCATTTAATTTTTGTGAAATAGTTGAGAAAATTATGAAGAATCTTACAAAGTGTACGACATTAATTGTTGTACCACCTGTTACTCAATTCTAGGTTTAAGATTGAATAAATTACACTGTTGTTTGTACTGAATAATTTTGGAGACAGTCTAAATTTATCGTCACTGAATTAAAGAAGTTTTCGTTGTGTAATAATGGGAAAAATTATTGCAAACCAGATGAAATTCCTTTCAATAAACTAAAAATAGAAATTTGGAAATCAAATAGTAATGGGGAAGATATTATAGCATTCAATCACCTATGTACTTCTTGCTACAATTTCTATAGAAGTTAAGCCATTTTCCTCCGTCCATTGATCATGTTAAAGAATAGTTCACGACATGAACGTACACGTCCTTGACCTGCTACAACATTTTACTGGACGCAGGTCTGAAGTCGCTTGCTCTTACAACTTCTTGACGATCTAACATCGAGTCATCTTCCTTTTTCTGGCTTCCATGGCATTTAATTTGGGCGCAGAGGAGGACTGCCGCGCCGTCATCGCTGCTCTGGCAATATGGCTGCCGACTAATCCATCGTGCTGTACTTCTATCTTCGAGTTTTCTGAACAGTTTCTGTTCATGTTTTTGACATGGTATGATCAAATCCATATAGGTTTTAAAGAAGATGGTTGCCCAAAAAACGGAAATAAATTAGACTTTAAGCTATTTATCTGCTGGTTATTTTTCGAAGTACTGTAACAGAGTTATAATTCACTGCATTTTAGTCTCTTCATGTTCATTTATAACTTTAATATTCTCCTGATAAAAATACATTACGATCTGTGTTTTCCTACGCTTGAGAAGAAAATATTATCTAGTTCGATTTCAGTGATTCCTTCAACTGTTTTGTCATGTTAAATTCTTTAATATACATGGTGTGATTACTTTGATTTATGCCCGTGCATCGTATATGTATATTTATACATCTGTGTGCGTGTGTTAGTGTGTATATGTGTGTACAAACTCATACATGTATATTTAAAAAAAAATAATTACAAATTTGCCATCTTGGGAATCAGGACTGCATTTTCAGGACTGAAATAAAGAACTAATTGCGTAAACGAGTATGCACTCCGTTATTGAAGTCAAGGTCATTTCTCACTCAACTCGTTTATTTTATTTAGATTATTGGTTTTACGCCCATCACGTTATTGTACTCCATCGAGTTGTCGTACGTAGATCACATGTAATATCGAACTTTTCTGAACACAACCACATCAGTTCCCACATCAAGTCTTGTCTTCCCACATCAAGAAGGCCTCCCACAAAACTTGAGTTTTAATTACAGTTTCGAGGACTTTCATGCGGCACGGGCTTCTCTACTCAAGAGGTTGGATAACTCTGCCTGTGTCGTCATTTAACTTGGATTGAAACTTTCGGAAAATTACTACATTTTCAAAATTAGAAGGTTATCAGCGATTGTGAGCTCAATCTTTTTAGTGACCACTGTCAAGGGCTGGACAAAGGTTTATGGGTCGTAGCATGTATGCCAGTTTTCTCGAACTTTTAGTTCTAGAAATACGATTGAAAATAATGTTGAGATATCATATCAACTTACAAAGGTTTGGCAGTAGGTGTTTGTTTTTAATTCGTTCAAAATATTCCATGTCGTTTTTTTTTGCATTAATGAATAATTTTTTAAATAGCGTTCCACTTTATGGCTTCTCTCATTCTATGGTAGAATAGTTTTGAACTCGAACTCGAATTTTTGACGACGAACTTTTTTCATTATTGTTAGTGGTTCGTTTTACTTCAGTTGAGGTTTTTCAGCCGCGGGCATTAAAGTGGTAACATAATCAAATTAAGTTATATTGACACTGACCTCAAATATCTCTAACTCTATAAGTCTAGAGAAGCAAGAGAAAGTACTTGCCGCAATGTTTACGATGAGCGTCAGTCTAGTTATTCCCGTTCATGTTTTCATGTTTTACGTATGGGAAACATGTTAAAGAATGCGAAAACACAGAAACATTATATTTTCTGAGAGCATATATATATATATATATATATATATATATATATATATATATATATATATATATGTAATTTTAATCGTGCGTAACTTTCATTCAAATTCAAGACATCTTGAAGTTACAGCCAATCAGAATTTATTCTCCCTATTTTGTTATATGAGGCCTTGCATGCAACGAGGACGAAGATGCCAAAAGCCAGTTTTGAGTAATCGCTGTACAAAATTTGTATAACAGAAATTTTCATAACATATTTATAACATACGTGTCATTCTTTTTGATCTCATCAGCTGACGAGGTTAAAAAATCAAGCTTGGCTGTGAGATTTCGGAACCATAGAAACCGAATATTTTAGCTGGTAGCGGCTTCGCCCTTGTGGCATACGAACAAGTCAGAATACGACAAATAGTAGAAATAATTCCATAAATTGTTGAAAACATGTTACGAATTACTTTCTAGAACATTTATGGCCCATAGTTGTCCCTACGGAATGAAAGCCCTGTCGGCTTATGTTAACTATGCATTAGAAACACAGCTGTGAGTGCAGCAACACGTCAGCCAAACAACAGCTGTGAGTGCTGCAATACGTGCATCCAAAGAACAGTTGTGAGTGCTGCAATACGTGCATCCAAACAACAGTTGTGAGTGCTGCAATACGTGCATCCAAACAACAGTTGTGAGTGCTGCAATACGTGCATCCAAACAACAGTTGTGAGTGCTGCAATACGTGCATCCAAAACGAAGTTCATGTAGAAACCATCAATATTGTGATGTGCATATGCTTGAACAAAAGCATTCAGAAGGCTAAACTCCACTGGAAAGTGTGCAGTAAGATGCAAGAAGACGGACAAGAATACCAGAGGAAGCGAGTGAATTTGAGAGGATACAAAAGAATAAAGGAGCATGCACGAAGATTGACAAGGATGGGAAAGAACGCAGCGATGTGTTGACGTTTTGTTTGCGTGAAAGAGAGCGATGCAAGGGCGTTGTTCGTGACGTGTAGGACACCAGGCGTGGTTGTTCAGCTACCCGGGCCTCCTTACTTCATGAATAAGAAGTCCTAAACTATTAGACGCTTTTCAGTTAAAGTTCTTAAAGTTCTGTGTCGGTATTCTTGTCATACAAAAAAATAAAAACGCCACTGTGATGGTATTTATAAAAAACTTATTACCTGACAATTTTGATATTAACGATTTAAAAACTATCGCAATATTTCTTGTATATACTTTGATAGAAATTAATGCTTTCCTCTCTAACTTTGTATCCTTGGTTTCATTAGCATACACAAGAGTCAGTTAATTTTGGTTAGAATTTACTCCTGAATGTCATCGACTAGAGATGAAATTCGATAACTGTATAATACTATAAATGAAATATACGTACAAACTATACACCGATCAAGCTATGTTTTATCAATACACACTGCCTTCATTTTCTAATGACTTTATCGTGTATTTGGAAAAAAGATTATCTATTTATGCATGACGTTTAAATTCTTCTGAAATTTATTTCGTTCACGGATTTAAAACGAAATACAAGAGAGATTGAGTGACTTGATCTTCGGTCACTGAACGCCCCACGTCCTAACTGTGAAATATGCATGAACTTTCTTCAAACGTAGACATTTGCGATGGATAAATAGTACAATAATTCTAATATGCTCTTTATCGCCTTCTTATTCATCTTTAGAGTGTAGGGTAACCATAGATGTAAAATCAACCCCACGGTCAGCACCTCTTTGGACTACTGGTCCCGTGCACTAAAAATTCCTTCACAGATTGAACATCTGGAATCAAAGATCTAGTGTGAGTGTGGCCGTGGTTTAATCAAACAGTTCACTTCTTTAGATGGTGTCGTCCATTTTCAAGCACTCGTGTATTTTATGTCGCATGAATTCCTATTAAAGAACTCCAAGCTACATAGTTTTGGAAGGTGTGTTTCTGATCTTGTGCCTCAAGCTCACGTATAGGTAAAAGGTTAAAATTAAAACTGGAGCTTGTTGCAAAGAGGTTTCTTTGAATATTAAAATAAATTGAGGAAAGGGCTAAATATACTATTCACGAAATCTGGGACGTTTAGAATGTGAGCTGGTGCGAGTAGTTCCATGTTAAAGACAGTGCAAGTGTTACTTCTGAAGCAACAAAGCCACCTGAAGACTGCCCTTGTTCCAGTGGTACTGGAAGGTCGTTGATGTTCGCAGGCCACATCATAGTTTGCCTTCCCTTGCAGAGCTGCGGCTGGAGAAAGCGTCAGGATACGAGTGGCATGTGTGAGCGAGTGCAGGGCACGGAATATTGCGCTGCTCAGATGTAGAGTGTGGTGAGAGCTACGTCCAGAGCTCAATGCAGAGTCCCTGAAGAATAACTCCCGAAGAGCTTACGTCTGAATCAAATGATGTTATTAAAACGAGTGATATTATAAAAGAAGTACTTAGATATGGGCTTGAATATATCAAGAAACAAATGATCTGTTTTTTTTTATTTGGAGCAACTCGTAGAGCTTTACGATAGGAAATGTTCGGTAATTGGTCAATACTTGAAACTTTATTTAAACTTGTTCATTATAAAGGAATTTAAAATTATTCTGATTGACAAGAGCCTGTTCACAACTTTGAAATTATGTTCGTATAATCAACGTTCGGTATGTAGAGCATAAAATGTTTATGAACTAACTCTTGTCAATTCGGTAAGGCTTATTTGAGCACTTTTACGACTCGGGAACAAAAGCTCATGCCGTGAATCTATGACAGAGTTACGGCATGGTAACAGAGGTCGTTCTAGAAGTCAAGTGTCACTTTAATGACAAAAATACTGAAGAGTAAATATTGGAATAATTTTCAGTGAGTTTAAAAAATGTACGACAGGTAAGTTAAGGAAAATAGCATGATAAATAATTGACAAAATACTTTTAGCAAAACAAAAATATTCATTAAGTTGCGTCACAACTGCGCAGAAACGAAGTAATAAGTGAATTTAGGTGTAATAAACCTTTAATAAACAGATGACTTGTAACTAAAATTCTACATCACAGTAAGTCGGAATCTGAACTTGACTTTCACTGAAACTTGGGTGTTGAGGTGCTTTTTTAAAATAAAATAGTTTATAACTAATGCCATTGTAGAGTGAATAATTGCATAAGTGAAACTGAAATAAAATTATTATTATAAAATAACTGTAAAAAGGAAAGAGTGAACAGTAAGCTCTACAATTGAAAAAACTATATGCTTATAAATTAGTGACTGATTTTGATATATAATAGAATGAAAAATAGGAAAACACTGCCGATCGGAGACATCTATAGGTTCATTTGTTTATTTCATCGAGACGAGCCTCTTTAATCTATACGTGATTACAGTCTCTCGTAGTTAAGGAAAATAGCAAAAATATTTAAAGAGTTATTCATTATCATACATTTCCCATCTATCAAATAATGCAACACATTTGAAGTAATTGTACGCCACAATTAAACATTTGTTTCACGTTTAAGTGTTGACAATGAGAAATGAAACAAATCAGGTGTACAATCTTCTGTGTAGCAGAAACGACATGGAAGGACATTGAGACCATTCTCCCTTAATTTTTGGGCTAATCATGTACCATGAATGAATTATCATAATTACTCCTGCAGTCCTGGGCATATGGGAACAAACAGGCTTAGCTCAGCAACTCTTCGAGTCAAAGAAATGCCACAACATGGCTTCTGCTCCACAAGCGCCCTGGTCGACTGAGTTAATGGAAAACGGGAAAATTAGCAGGAAAGTTTATCCCTCTCATCATAAAATAGAGGCTACGTACGTATAAGGTGACCTGAAGAGGACCTGCCAGGCGAGCAGGTCATGTGCAGAACTTTGCTCGACGAGTTGGGCGGCGAGCTGTGCTCTCCTCAAGGCCGCCTGCGTCTGATACACCTTCTTTCCTTGAGGCTCATGCTCAGGCTACAACACTGTGACTCTTCTGCATACTTCTTAAGCAAACTTGTGGCTCGTGTGAGCCTCCTCAAGACGCGCATACGTGTGCACTGGTGCGCGATGCCCTGTATGATGTATCATGTGAACATCCGCTGCTTGGAACATTATTTCCTGCAGCAGTTCTTGTGGCAGCTCGAACATAGGCCACGGGATCCAAGCAAATTTTTGAAGCAATTCCTTCAAAATTTCTTTGTTGCTTTCGAGAAACTTTAAGAAACTCTTGGCACATATGAAAACAGTTTAAAAATTTAGCGAAGTTTTTTTACCGTGGGTAAAAATAACATTAGGCTTGTAACTGATATTAAAAAAAATTAGTGGGGTACTTTTCACAATGTTTTAATACAATCGATTTAAAGACGCCTGTGGTACAATGGAACTCATGTGTTAGTGCACTGTAAAAATAATTTTCTTAAGATTAAACCAGGCTGTCGTTTTTCCAAATTCTTCAAGGAAAATGTATGTAGTAAGCATTTTGGCAATTATCGTCCAATACATGCTTCCCAATGAAATTTTTTTCTGGACAATAAGTTCTTAATACAAACACTTTCTCGAAAGCGCAATTGAAATGAGTTCACCGTAACTGACATCAATAACGGATAATCGAGCAGAAAGTCTGATGAGCGACTAAAACATGTGTGTGGAAGTTCTGTAATAAAACCTAGTCAACTGCGACACATTAGTTATGAGAGTTGTTTAAGGATAACATTCTCTCTGCTTTGATCGCTGCAAACTCTTAGTTGTTCCAATTTATTTTTGAAGTAGTGATTGCTTGAAGGGTCCAGTAGCACTACGAGTAAGATGCATATGCTGTGGGAATCAAAGCGTATGCATCTTACTTAGTTAATTTTAGTAATAAATTTCAAGTAGAATGGACTAGTGAGCAGTTGCAAATAAGGAAAAGAACTGTTCTTAAAAAATAGACTGAGTTTGAAGTTAAGCAGTTAAATCTCAATACGAGCGAAGAAAACGTATAATTTCCACTTCTATTACATATGTTTAAAGGTGTAGTGTCATAAAATTAAAAAATAAATTAGCTGAACAAACATTGGTCATAACTTTTCCTGATTGCCTGAAAAATTATTTTTTAGAGTTTACAAAAATACAGAAAGCTGAGTTCAAAATTCAAGATAAAAAATAAGAAAAATCAGCCAAATGTATTATGCATATGCAGTGTACACCAGTGGAACATCTGTAGAAATATTCCATGCTTAATTATTCATGGGGATGAATACTTTTATTAGTTCCCATTCCATAAATTTAATGTAGAACAAACGCTGGAAGGAGGAGCATCTTTGTGGCCCATCGTTCATGAGGGCGGCCTGTATTACTTGGTGCGCAACGTGAGAGCAAGTTACGAAATGGGCTCATCAGATGGCACTACGATTGAAGTCATGGGTTTCCCTTCTCGTTCAACCGTGATAGTGCTGACCTTGTACTCAAACATTTTGATGAGAAGAGTTTAATTTCTAGATGACCAAATACGTGTGAGAGATGAGACCGATAAAAAATGAGGTACTGTGGCTTGTTAATGAAAAATGATCAAGATGATTGCTAAGGCAACTAATTTACACTAGATGTTAATGGGTGATTCAGAGTATCATTCTCAGAACTTACGTGTAGAACACTGAAAGATCTTCGAGAATGTCCAGCACCAGAGTTTTGGATTACGCGTGATTTCAGTAACATGAACCAAAGGTCGATCGTTTTTATCAAAAGAGTCTCTTCGAAGTCAGTATTACAGGATATTTGCTTAAGCAGAGCAACTTAAACGATGTCAGCGATGTGGAACATCATCGTGATCGCGTGAATGAACACGGATTTTATGCTAATTTACCCCTTCTATAGCCGTGATAGTTATCAAGCTAGAATGTCGCATTAGAATAACAAAGAAATAATCATTGGATCCTCGTATAAAAACCAGCATACAGAGCAGGAAAAGTGTCTTTTTGACTCACATGGGATTTCATCCTTCAATAAATCAACTGAAGATGACTACCTGTGCTGACCCAGCGAGGGTTTGTCGTGCATTTGTTCAGGTACAGACCCTCGTCGTATGCATCAGAGCAGGAAGCGGCTGTGGCTTGCGAGAGTTTCAGTTGCACGAAATTATTCACTGCCCATCTACGGCTCAAGAAGATTTCTAGCAGCACAATGCCTGGTATGCTCTGATTGGCTGGTGAACCACAATTTCCTATGTGCTTGAATACAATTCAAAAGATTTAGTCCACACGTATTTGTTGCTACTTCTGAATACCGCAGTAATGAAGGAGACATTGCATGAATATCACATATTTTTTACCATCTGGAGTAATTCTTAATTATGTCTACAATTGAAGAGATCTGTGTACTGTTTCATCTTTATTTGCTTTAGAAACTTCAAATGAAAATATTTTTCTATCATCTCAGTTAACTTATTTCGCAAAAAGTTAAGGTTTGAGGTTTGAACAAAATTGGAACTGCAAGCACTAATAGTGTTTGTAATCACTGTAGGTACATTTTATTTTGTCGGGTCCTTTATGAATTAGATTTTGCCACATGTCATTCAGTGGTCGTGATAAAGTTCATACGAGCCGTATAAAAAAGTATGCTTATGGCGTTGCTGAGGAAATTTTTGAAATTTTCTTCCGTCGTCGACATCACTTGTCTTGGTAATGATAATTTTATTTACATTACATGTGTTACGAGATTGAATGTACCAATTTGCTGTTAAATTTGTATTGAAAATAAGGTAAAATAAAGGTAGGGTCTAAGTCATGTGCACTCATGAACCCTCGCCAGGGAAGGGTGATTTTAGGGTAAACTTTTGCCTAATTGAAAGTTTTAATTTATGTTCAGTGAGGAGCATTATTCCCACAGAAGAGCATAGATCTTGAGTAAAGAACATTATTATTCAGTAAAGAACATTAATGTTAAGTAAAACGGATTGTTTTGGAGTAAAGAGTATTATTGTTGAATAAAGAGCGTTAATAAGGAAGGCCTATAAAGAGCAAGGAGCATAACTTGAACCACAGCCAACAAATGTTAGCCAGAGGACGAGAGCCGTGAGGAGGATGAGAGTGAGGAGGATGAGAGTGAGGAGGATGAGAGTGAGGAGGATGAGAGTGAGGAGGATGAGAGTGAGGAGGATGAGAGTGAGGAGGATGAAAACAACGATAGCGTCACATCTTTTGCAGGATTTGTCATGCACCCGCCAAATTCTATTTTCATTTAATTGAGTTATAATCACACTATGTGTAAACCTCCAGTAAGCAATTCAATAAATTTGTACACACATTCGGATTTTACCAATACATTTACTCACCCTCGGAGCAAGCACTTGAGGCCCATCACAAACTGTATAAGATGCCTAACGTATAGTTTAAAAAAGAGAGTTTGATTGAGAACAAGAGAAAATAAAGGTGTTTCGTGACACCAAGCCGCGTTTAAGTATTCCTTGAAAACTAGGCGTCTATGTTTCTGGTGCCGACATTTAAAGGCGGGCAATACATGTTTTATGGAAGAGCAGTTCTCGGTCAGAAAAAAGAACCACAGATAATTTTATCGTGTTTGTAATTTGTGCAAGAGCGTCAAAAATTTTCTTGGACTGACCTGTGTTTGAATTTGAAAATAATCAATAAGTGTAAGACATTTATTTACAAGAATTGTCATGTAATATTAGTAGCAGGTCTCAAAGCCATAACGACTCGTATTACGATTTGAAGTTTTGAGAAACAATTTTTAGAATCAGATATATTGGTTTTCCCAATGGGTGTT
Source organism: Trinorchestia longiramus (assembly GCA_006783055.1). Taxonomy (NCBI): domain Eukaryota; kingdom Metazoa; phylum Arthropoda; class Malacostraca; order Amphipoda; family Talitridae; genus Trinorchestia; species Trinorchestia longiramus. The sequence goes on from VCRD01000012.1 coordinate 174,645, forward strand.
ATTATTATTTTGTGGCGGCTTCCAATACATGGATGAAAAATTAATGTCTTGTAGAGCTCAGCTTGCACGCTCCATTAGAGTTTCAAGTTCTTGTAGAGCAAGCTGTTCAACTGAAGAATATGATTGTTCTGTCTACCGTATTCACAGAATGAATCTTTACTCAGCAAAAATTTGAAAAAGTACTCCGCTATGAAAATGGAAGAAAAATTAAAAACAGATTCTATCAGACTTCCAGTCGACATCGAATTAAAAAATCGATGTGAACTGATCGGTGATGAAAGTCTTGAAAAGGAAACGTAAATTAAACTGTTACAGACACAACACTGCTTCAGGCCCACCTCCATTGACACTTATTCCTTAAGTTTGAATTTTATCTTTTTGTTGTAACTTGGACAACACGCAAAGTGCAGTCCAGTTTGAGCTGAAAAGTTTATTACTCAAAATATTTTATTATTAAGTGTGTTGGCCTGATAAACAAACTATATTCTTTACAAAACGAAAACCGTCTGTGAAAACAAAATGCCACTGAACATGTTCTATTAAAAAAACTTCCGATGGAGAGGGCAAGAAGCGCGTAACTTAAGACAATATCGTTCTAAGGTTGCATTATTTCATAGAACTCATTACCTTGTAGCACAGTGAAACGAGTTTAAGATTGATGTCCACAGTAACGAGGACTCGCTGTTCATGCTCACGTTGTCTCAGCATCACCAGCAAGCATTTGAAGTGCGGATTTTAGGGCTCACAAGCGACATGCGTGTATTAACTGCGTCATCCGCATCGCTGTTCTGGTCAGCAAAATGCATAGCTCGTCATAAGGTGAAGATGGCTTCATATCGAGATATCTCTGTCCTGTCTTTAGACAACCCTAACATGATCAACATAATTTACTTCTCTTAAGCGAGACAGCGACCCACATCACTGTGCTCTCATACGCTTGTTAGACACACGCGTCCAGCTGTCTGACACGAGCAGGAGTTCGTTCCTTCGATATGTTTTTCTGGATATGAGTATTACATTGAGATAGATTTGAATAATTCTTGACAGGTGATTATGTCGGTAGAGTCTAGAATATAGTGTTCAGTTAACTTACATTCTCGAATTGATGATATATTGATGCATGAAATACATTACAAAGTTTTAATAAATTTTCAGTGTAGAATAAGAGATAACATGACTTCGTAGCTTAGTATAATATCATTTATACCAATTCAATGCACAATACTACCATCATATAGAGACTAGTGTTTTTTTAAAGTTTTATGATTGCCTCTTGGAAAAATTTTAATTAAGGGTAGTAGAGACCAGGAAGTGAAGTCCAGTATGTTTTCTCTTGATAGGTCAGTGTTAGGGCGACAAGTCTAGCAGAGTAATGAAGATCAGCAGCCTAGTTGGGGCAATCAAATCCTTCCCTTCATTGAACGTTAATGAACGGAGGTCAGATGCATGCAAAACTTGGTGGTGGCTCATCGTCTAATGATGATCTTTAGACGGTGCAAGATATGTATTTTCTAGAATGTCATCTGAAATTACCTCATACCAGAATTTAGTTTAACCCAAAGATTACTGATGGTAATTTTTGTTGCCAGGCTAAATTCTCTTAGAATCATACGAGCTCTTCTTCTTGACTTGTTCTATTCGTTGTTGCGCGAGTCCATCATACAATATGCTTGTTTATCATACTAAGATGAATTTTACGTATCTTCTGAGAAATGGTACTTTTCTCTGTTGTTTGGATGGGCCTCCTTGCCTTTGTCTGGCATGGCAAATGTCGCAGACGCTGTTCTTCGCGTCTAATTCACTTTTTACAGCTCCATCGGAGAATTTTTATAGTGTTGCAGGGTAGGTGCTCGTGAAGAATATCATTAAGGAATCAAATAAGGAGTCAGGGAAGTCCTCTCAGAGTCTCTGTGAAGCACGAGTCTTGCGTTCTTCACTCTGAACGTTTTGTCGGCATTCAAGTCCTCCAATTATAGGGCTTCTCTGAAAAGCAAGGGCGATTTAATGATGTACTGTTCCTTACACCCAAGCCGCTTTTAGACAATCAAGGTCTGACCTCAAATACTTACCTTACAGGCGAGAAGATAATTTATTCAAAAATTTTCCTTTTTTCCTACGAATCTTGTGAGGTTATAACCGAATCTTCTAGATGAAGTGAGCTTCATTTCATTTAAAAAATGGTGCAGATAAGATCAAGCAGAAGGACGTAGTGTTTATGCAGTAGAAGGACGTACTGCAGCTGGAATTCATCACAGAACAAGCAAAATGTGCGATGACAACTTTATGAGTGAGGGTAGTGCATGGGAATGCACTATGTCTACAAAAATCTCTATGTTTGGAAACGCGAAATTCTTTTCAGTTGGAACAATTCATTAAAACAGGTTCTAATCTGCCTGTACATTGTTTTCTAATGATTGATACATCTAAAATATTTAGCACTCTACAGAAATAGGGTAGAAGTACTGTCTCTTTTGTGTGTTGGAACTGAAAGCTTTGCTAAACTTTTAAGCGGCCTTTCAATCAAATTTGCTGTCAAGAATATTACTTGAGAAAATAAATACCAGTGATTGAAAGAAAATAAATTTAAATTTTTATGATCAGAGTAGTAGAAGTGTGCGAGTGAAGATTCATACGCGCGTTGAGTTATACAAAAGTGGCGGTGACGAGAGTTCTCTTACTCTGTTATTAGCGTGATTTTCCCATCTTTCAAAATGCACAAGAATGTTACGACATAGTGACACCCCCTTGAAGCATGGAATGTCTTGTGCATTATTACAGTGTAGTAGAATTATATAAAATAAACAACAACAATTGAGGTGCAAAATTTATTGTCAAATTCATCAAGTTGATCACAATTTCAAAAGAATCTTGTTTCAGATATCTAAAAGAAAGAAGGTGTGTTTGTAAGTATCAAATAACCCTTTATAATATGTTTGGTTTCAGCAAAGCAACACTAATCATTCTCAAGCGGTTCCGAATGTATTTATATTATTTTGTCAGAATGACAGTTCAGCGAATAAACCTAAACTCCCAGATCCTTAAAAGCAGAAGAAGCTAGTCCTCCATTACTATTTGTGAACCCGCGAACGCCTCGAAGAAGGTTCTTGTGCCGGTGCTAAAATTTGCAAAAGGTCGAAGTTTACCTTGACTCCTGACCACAGGAGGCAACGGATTTATTCGAGCGCTCGGTCGGAAGAAAGAAATTCTTCTGACAGAAATGAGGTGATCGCAGTTCAGGGCTCTAGGACACAACGCTCACTTGTGGGAACTTTGAAAAAGGCACTTGAAAGTTGTACAAAAGATCGTCGCCCTTGTTTGTATCAGCTTGGAACACTGTATTCTAGCGTTCTGACAACGTTGCGGAGGAAGTTATACTTCATTCATTATTCGTTTACTTTTCATTTTATATGTAATCTAAAGTTTGGACTTGATAAATTTGCTAACAGTAGTTGAATAATGATTTAATGAAAGATTGTTTGCACGAATAACGCTCTTTGTTATTTCATATGTACATAAGAACGTGACAGTTCACTAAATGAAGCTACGACACTGTGCATGATTGTTCAACCATCTATCGTATTGTCTTATTGTAGTGTTGCTGATGGTTATTCCAAATTTGAATGTTAGTGGAGAATTATTCAAGCTGGAAATAACGTGTTATTCGTCAACCATCTTAACTGAAAGCCTTAGAGTTTAAGAAGAGTAAAATACAACAAGTAAACATAAAATACATGGACTGTTTTTTAACCTCCGATGAGTCATAAAAAACATATATATATGTATATATATGACATAATAAATTTATTACCAAAAGTACTGTAGGGTCTTATTTATTACTCTACACAATCGCTAAAATGGATACAACCCGAATGCCCAAGTTACGGGCAATTGAACATGGCTGCTGCAATCGATGCTCCCGCCAAATGTGAGTTACGAAGTGTAATCTGTTTTATGCAAGCAGAAAGACGTAGTGGAGCTGAAATTCATCACAGAACAAGCAAAATGTGCGATGACAACTTTATGAGTGAGGTTAGTGTATGGGAATGGTGTAGAAAATTTTAGCAGGGCGAACTAACGTCCATCTTCTTGAAAAAACAGCCCTGGTATGTGCAGTGGTATTTATCTCATCAGAGAAGTAGCTTTCGCACATAATACGCTTTTCGGTCCTTTTGCTCATGAAGTATAGCTGATGATTACAAAAAGTGATTTGATGCGTCTTAAGACCTAAGCAGCATTTGTGTGAAGAAATGGTTGTGTTACAAAGAGTCTCTAACCTTCATATGATTGTTCTGCTGTCAGTGGTACACGCTCCTATGACCACTTGGCGTGAAAAACCAAATAAGAAAAATGCTTAAAAAAGAGTTCAAATTATTGTTTTTGATGATTTATGAATGGCAGAAGACAAAGGACAAATGGCAAATTATGATTTACAAGAAGCGTGCATTTGTTGTGATTGGATGACCCATTGGATTTCATTATCCAAGTTCCTACGTTAATTCCTCGATTTTCCAGCAATTTCAGTGCATCTACTTTAATATGGCTGCTTGATAAAAGTGGGCACTTGTGTTTTATGAGGTAAGACTGCACGGAGAGGTCCAGGGCCATTCATGAACAGGTTAAACTCAGTTTCAAGGATTATATCTTATTGCCAATGACTTAAAATCTCCTAATTAAGTTTAATTTTGCTTCAATTTCTATAAAAAGAAAAGTTATTTTAGCGTTGCTTGCACTGGGCAAACAAATGGACACAAGTTACACGCTCTGCTACACCACACGCCAGATCTTCAGACGTAAACATCAACTTCTCACAGTTGATTGTCTTCGTTTGTATTTGTGCTCTGCAAATTCGCTCCCATAGCTTACTCCATTTTAGGGCGTTCAGTATTTTGATGCGCTCATAACAAACTATCAGCCTTGAAAATGAAGAACAATTGCGAAAAGAGGTCAATTCTAACAGCTGGAGTAAAAAAGTATGGCATTGACATCGAGCTTTGAAGAGCGTTTGACGTTGTCGGGGACTACACGAGACTAAGACAACTCGTGCAAAATTCAAAGCTGTCACTGTACCAGGAATTTAATGGTTATTTACTGCTTTGATTGTGACTCGCTATTTTTTTACCTTGGCGAGAATGTTGTGCTGCCTTTTAATTTAAAAAATGGAAGCTGCCTTTTAATTTTGTATTAATGAGGAGCTACGTTATAGCGCTGTGCAGCTTCATTACGACACTTAAACTGCAGGAATTGTTGATAACTATTTTATCGTCCCTTGTAAAGAATCCTGAATGCAGTGGAACTAACGTAGCTTCCTATTATCATCTTGTGAATGTGGTATATTTTCCTTGGCATGAAGATCCCCCTTTGGCACTTGAAGAAGTTGGCTTGGCTTTTAACTTAGTGGTATTCATACTGGAAGATTGTAAATATTCATACTGGTGTGTGAGAACGCAATAAATTTGAATTTTGCAGAAAAATAGTTAGTCTCATTTATTTCCTGTTGAAGTTTGCTGCGTAGATTCTGTTGCTCAGCGGTGTTTTGAACCTATTTGCGACAGAGCACCCAAATTTGTGGTAAAATTATGTAGCTCCCTCTTTCTCTTCTAGGTCATGAAGTATTTTATTTGTGGTACTATGAATTGAAAAACGAATTCAAGTATTTTTATTTTGAGCACAAAATCTCTTCGATGTAGAACACTCAAGAAGTGGCCGTGAACAAGCAACGTTACTGTTCCGATGCCAGTACGAACTTGCATCGCATATGAGGAGATTTTATCAAAATTCAAATAAATATTGACTCTGAAAATAAATCACTGAGTAGCTTTAACTTGAAAATCCTTTTCTTGCGATTGAGCGATAAATTTATTCTCTTAAATTAGTGTCTCAGTGATGTAAGAGTAAAATAAAAAAATGTTGATAGGAAAATATCAAAGTTCGTACAATGGACACACGTGGTCCACGTCCAAGCAATCATTGTCAAAAATTTGCTATAATTCTAGTGATTGTTGTTGATAGAAATTTGGTTACATTCATACATACATTAAAGCTTGTGTTTACATCAGCAGATTCTCTCACAATTATACACAATAGAATTTCGTAGGATTGTATCCGAGGTAAGCCTATGTAGCCCTATACGTCTTGTTTTTCAGGGAATTGCATGTCTATTGATAAATAGATATAGGAGAAACGTCAACATGTTTTGTACAAATTGTTGATGAAACGTATTTAAAATTTAAAACAGTTCGAAAAAGAATTAGACAATTATCAATCAATATCGATCTGAAACAAATTTGTATGTAATGGGTAGTTTTTTAAGAACTAAATCCGCTGGAGAGAGTAAATGGTCATCCATTAGCCGTAGTCTTGTGTACGTTTTGATACTTTTGTCATGCCATTGTCTGTAAAGCTGGCGAATGAGAGCATAAACTGAAGAATATTTCTCCAAGAATAAATGAAACTTTTTGTGTCAACCTCAAATTCTGCTTACGAGTGAAAGTTTACAAACTGTAGTAACGATATCCTATACTATTAAAAACTTGTTCCTGATGAAAGGTCACTTCAAGAAACCTTTTATGAGTTTCATTTCCAATTTTGGAAATGAACTCTTTCAACCAAAATACATTTCTTGCAATGCTTGTACAAATTCAAGAAACTTAGACCCTAAACATTGAAGGCACTGAAGTCGATTGCCTCTGTAGTCTATTCATACACTGATATCATTAAAAATGATATAATAGCTTAAAATTAAATATTCGGTAATGGCTTGGAAAATGATTTTTAGATTTGACTTTTCAAACTATAATAAAGGCATTTGAAAATGAGAAGCAGTGTGTCGTTGTCCTTGATGCTAGGCAAAAATATTTTTCTAATTTTCACTACTAATATGAAACTGAACTTACTTTAAATTTAAGTACATACTTGTAATGATATGAACATATTTTATAATTTATGGTAGGAGGAAAGGTAGTTAATGAAGTCGCCAGGTTGTCCCACGGCTTCATAATTTTGCTAAGTCATGGAGGATCGCGAGGACTCCTCCAGTTTACCAGGAAAAGGAACTGACCTTCAGACACCACTTGAAAACACATCTCTGTTCGTACTCTGATGAAAATTTTCTCTTGTCTTTTTTACGAGGAAATTAATTACGTATTCTATATCATTTGTTACTGGTGTGAAAGAGCAACATCAGAGTTTTTCTTGATAAACTCCGCTGCAACTTACACCGTGAACGTGCCTCGTATGGCAGCTGGTGTGAAAATCACGTGCTGAATGCAGGACTGTTTTACTAAGAAAACCTCAACCTTAATGTTTCAATGAAGCACTCAGTCCAGTGCTCATATTCCAGATGCATGTTTCAATGAAGCACTCAGTCCAGTGCTCATATTCCAGATGCATGTTTCAATGAAGCACTCAGTCCAGTGCTCGTATTCCAGATGCATGTTTGAATAAAGCACTCAGTCCAGTGCTCATATTCCAGATGCATGTTTCAATGAAGCACTCAGTCCAGTGCTCGTATTCCAGATGCATGTTTGAATAAAGCACTCAGTCCAGCGCTCGTATTCTAGATGCTTGCACTTACAAAACCGTCCTCACCGTCTCCAGTCATACACGCCTCTTAGCATGGATGGAGGTTTTTCGTGATGGCCGAAATAAGAAATTATAGATAAATTAATTTTATTTATTTCATCCACTTGTGCATTAATTTGTACCCAAGGATACCCCAATCTTATTTTACTTATTTGTTATTGTTTATTTATTGCACTTATTGGTTGTGGGTAATACAGTGTGTATTTCTACACTAGAAATGTAAAACATGTATTGAAACCTACGTTCTATTTACGCTACATATATTTATACAACATTAATGTTTAAAACATTTTATTTTTTAGTGGGATTAAAGTATGTGATGTTGCTTTGCAATTTCGTTTCGTTCATGTTACTTTTTATCCCAGAACAACAAATTGGGGCTTTCATGAACATTCAATTTACGTATTTTATCAATAAGTAGAGGATACAAGCTGAATTCTTTGCACGCGTCTAATTGCTGTAAAGTCGTTGTTTCGACCATAATAATCATTTATTATCAAGAATGAAAAGTTAGATCAAGTGACTGGTAGAATTCTAGATATAGTTAGAAAACAAATGCCCACATGAAAGGTTAGGTGACATTCAATGATTTGTCGTTTGAGTTCATTTTTAGTCTGATTTCTCAATTATGGTGACCTATTGATAGTGAACTGAATGAATGTCATATAATATTACAGTTTAAGAGAGGGAGTGTTAGTGCCAGACAAATATTTCAAGATAGTATTACATCATGAAATACTCCGCTAGTAGTTTTTCTATCGGAAAATCACTTTGAACGACATTCGTGCCAGAATTTCCACTATTAAAATCTGTTAGTTCAAACAATAAAAATAGAAGAATGATTTCTCAAGGCTAGCAGCGTTCGAGTTGAAGTTATGTGCATAATTCATATGAATTAAGAACTAAATTAATTTCCCTTTTCCGAAGTGGAAGACGGCTGTCGCTCACACACTGAAGCCGTGATGCAGCAGGGCTGTGGGAAACCTGCGTGATCTACACGAGCCTCCTACACGAGTTGCAGCAATTAACGAGTTGTCCTGAGCAGTTGTACTTATTGCGAGTTGTGCTCGCTGTGAGTTGTGCTCGCTGTGAGTTGTGCTCGCTGTGAGTTGTGCTCGCTGTGAGTTGTGCTCGCTGCGAGTTGTGCTCGCTGCGAGTTGTGCTCGCTGTGAGTTGTGCTCGCTGTGAGTTGTGCTCGCTGCGAGTTGTGCTCGCTGTGAGTTGTGCTCGCTGTGAGTTGTGCTCGCTGTGAGTTGTGCTCGCTGTGAGTTGTGCTCGCAGTGAGCTGTGCTCGCTGTGAGTTGTGCTCGCTGTGAGCTGTGCTCGCTGTGAGCTGTGCGCTCATTTCAGGTGGGAAACATTGTCATTTGCGAATATACAAGACTACTGCAAGAGACGTGGTGGTCATGATGCCTCAGTGTAAGTTCAGGTGTTAAATAATCATGAACAGACCAAATTATTACACAGAGATTACTACTATAAGTTTAAAATACTGTACAGTTTCTTCCCACGAAGTATTCATTGAGGCTGACCAAATATGTATTTTGTTGAGTTTAATTGGTGAGAACTTGATTATATTCTATTAAGAGATTTCCAAATCAAGTTATTTATGCTTCCACAATTTACTACCAAGAGTGACCTTAAGAAGTAGCTTAGTGTCTAGAACTTTTGCAAAGAATATAAATATATGTATAAGTATAATTATGTACACAATAAAGACATCATATAAATATTAAATGAATGTGTATATCATCATGAATGTCAATATAAATACATATATATTATATATATGTATATATATATATATATAAATCTACACACATATGAACATATATATGATTTTATATGTCAATATAAGTATAAATACGAATAAAAACAATGAACTAACAAGTAAAAATTGCTACAGAAATAAAACATAAATCAAACATAGAATCATCTAATATTAAGAATGACCATCGTTTGTTTATATATTTATTTATATATTTATTTATTTGTTTCGTGTCACGGTTTCATTCACTGGCGGTCTTGGTTTCAGTTCACTGGTAAATTAATACACTCATTTTCACTGTACAAGTGCACTATAATAAGTCACTTTCAAAAAAAATTAGAAAGATCCAGAGCCTTATATACTCGAGTCCGTATCGTGGATACCGAGTTCGGCGGGATATTGCATATTACAATATACATACACAAGCTCGCTGTTGCTTTCAGTAATGCTGAATTTCTGTATCCAGGATATGACACGAATGGCTATAACTACTTCTATTGGGGCTCAAAAATACTGTATTGCCATCAACAACAGTATTTTTCAACAGTATTTGCCATCATTTTTAATGGCACGGGTACACTAGTTTAACTTAATAATCTTGATAGTCTTCCACATCATCAGGACCATCAAAATCGCTACTTCAAATGCTGGCAGTTTTCTGCATAGTATTGGTCAAGACGATTTTTAAACGTTTCAGGGTGTTTTATTATTACTTTTTAACCATTATTTCTCGTTCGTACGTCAAAGTCTGTGTCGGAAAACCATTCTGGGCTAAAATTCGTTTATGTAAGTCCCTATCAATAGTCCTGTTAACCTTTTTTGTGCTAAAAAGATGAGTTCAAATAATTGAAATGATTTTCGCAGATTCACGATGAAAATGTAGAGGGTATGGAATTCAAAAGAACTCTATGACGAATGAATTAACCATATTTATTTTTCAACACTGATTTCTCTCTAAAAATTCGTAGTTTGGCTACATTTCTCTTTGAAATTAAGTTTATGGAATTTGTCGAGAACAATGAAGATATAGATTCGAATGTCAACCATACATGAGGTTGATGCATATTATCATAGAATATGCAGCACATAGGTGAATAATAGAGAAATTTTTATTTATTTTTCTGAAAATTGGTTCGATATTTACAAGAATAGGAAAACCATGTAAACACATTTTTATTTCGAACCACAACTGAACATATCATGTTACAGAATATTATAAAGTCAGCCAGCGAGTTAGGTACATTTGACTTGGCTGGATAACTGCCATAAAAAGGCAAGAGACGTGTATTTCGGCAAGGTTTATTACCAGTTTCTGTACATCATCTCTACGTGCTGCAGAACCGATAAATGGAGACACGGCCACTCAGATAAATTTTACTCTCCGTGTCGAGGTTTGGACTTTAAAAGCGTTTGAATTTCACTGGGGAATTTAAGATTACTGATACTTATAGTAGTGCCCATTAAGCTTCATAGAAGATGTTCGAACTTCAAAGAGTTGAGATCATGGTTCAGTACGGCACTAGCATGGAGACGTCACTTTTTGGCTTCTGTCTCTTTCACAGGACATACATACATATCGTATTCGTCAGGCACCTTTGAACAAAGACTCAGTTTCGCTCCTTTCCTCCGAGCGGCACTGTAGTTCAATGCTAAAACAGCCTCTGTCGCCTAATTGACACAGGTGAGCCATTCATGCCTCGAACGTAAGCGTCATTTTCAACCATGAGTTCTTTCAATCTCTGATCTTTAGGAGCTCGTGCGCACTCGAGACACGGTGTCCGATAACTTTCAGTTGCTTAACGATCGTTCTGTAAGTCGAGAATATCATTTTGTTCTGTTTTTATTAGAGAAGAACATCCATACTTTTGTTCTGGAGCATTCAACAACAGACTTACAAGAAATTGTTGTACGTTTACGCAGGGAACAATTACTTTAAAACCGGTTTTCAATTGTATCAAAACTGAAAGTTGTAAAGTGGCTTATTTATGCATGCATATGAATCTGCTGCCTAACGAGGTGACGCTTCACGAACTTTCAAAAATTCCACGGGTTCAAGCAAACAATTTAGTAAATTTCGAATAGAAGCCCCTGTGAATATGAATTTGGCAACGGTTGCTGGAAGATGTGAGCGCACTTGGTGAGCGAATCTGCTTGCGAGCGGAAAGACCCGGGTTCGAATCCCGCTGCCGACATGGTTGACGCGGCTAGAAATACGGCATGGGACTTGGGTAAACAACCGAATAATTATCGAAGCAATTATCCGACCCAAGAATGGACCAGAAGGTTCGTTCCTATAGCCTCATTCTATTCTACTCTAGAACTCTGGAAAGAATGGAATCATGGGCATAAAAGTGATAAAATGATTCTGGTAGCGTCTTTATTGAAATACTAGTGTACCCGTGCTATCAAAAATGATAGCAAATACTTTGACTAGATTCGGCCTCAATTTCAGCAGCTATTCTTTCTTGCGCTGCTATTCTAAGAATCCTTCTACGAACATAACGCTGGTCATCATCCTTCTGTTCACGCCTCAGCGTCTGCCTTAGTCTTGCTGCTGAGCGTATGGCTTCTAGTCGTTCTTGTGAACTACTTGCATACTGATCCCACCTCTGTTGCCTTACAACAGCTTGCTGTTCTTAAAATAATCGTTCTCTCACTCATCTTTTCCGCTCTTGATTCAGTATTTTTTTTGTTTGAGTGGAGTTTCCATGCTTAAGCTTATTTCAAAGGTAACTTATTTTTTTTGTGACAGTAATGAACACTTAGAATACAGTATTTTTGAGCGGCAATATAAGTAGTTTTAGCCATTCGTGTCATGTTCTAGATATAGAAATTCAGCATTACTGAAAGCAACTGCGAGCTTGTATATGTATATTGTAATATACAATACCCCGCCGAACTCGGTATCCACGATACGGACTCGAGTATATAAGGCTCTGGATCTCTCTAATTTTTTTGAAAGTAACATTATAGTGCACTTGTACAGCGAAAATGAGTGTATTAATTTACCAGTGAACTAAAACCAAGACCACCAGTGCTAATTTCTTCCTATCTATTCTTAAGAGCATGACACGAAACATATAAATAAATAAATATATAAGCACACGACGGTCATTCTTAGTATTATATTGGAATTATTGAGCACAATAATCAGAGTAAAGTACCTATCTAATTAGGATCTGCTATGATTGATTTTATATGAGATTTAATTAAACTTGCTAGCGTTACTTTCATTGGAATTGAAAAATTGACCACGAAGAGCTACTTGATTTCTAACAAGATGCATAAAATTTTCAAAATTGTGAAATTTTTATGCATCTTGTTAGAAATCAAGTAGCTCTTCGTGGTCAATTTTTCAATTCCAATGAAAGTAACGGGTTAATGAAACAGTTCACGCGCGTATAATAGACAATGTATCTCCATCTCTCTCTCTCTCTCTCTATCTGTGTGTGTCCATCCCATTACTTCCTATCTATTACTGAAAAAAATTGTTGAACTGAAATCAGAACGGGTATGAATGTATTATAAGCATTGTATTGTGGATACCAAATGCCCCGGATCACTATAAAATACTTCATTTTCCCGTCATTAGCTTTCTTTTCTTACACGGCCATGTTATCGGTAGATAAGATACAGAATGGAAGTTGTATACATATTCATGAAAAATATTCACATTCTGATAGTACCACTTGTAAAACTAAAAAATGTATTTATTTCATAGATCCTTAATTTGTCACTTCTAAATCAAAGAATTTCAACAGGTACTATCTGGGCCATGTTATCGCTAGATAAGATGGAGAATAGAAGTTCTGCATATATTGATGAAAAGTATTCAATTATAACCCAGTAATTCGTCGTAAATCTTTAATACATTTGTCTTTATAATAATTACAAATTAGTAAATCTAAATCGTGCAATTTCCACGGGAACTGTATAGTCTTTATTATATAAAAGGAACACACGGTGTAAAACATCAGTAACGGAAACTCGCTAGACAAATAGTATGTTTTCCATTCATCCAACCTTGAAATCTGTCTCGTTCAGATGAGGCAATGTACAGGCGGGAGCAGCAGTTTCCTTCCAGGGGTAGAAAGCGCAAGCATGCCCATAGGGGCGGGAGAGGCCCTGCCTCACGTCTGTGGGTGCCTACTGGCCCTGCCCCACGTGTGTGGGTGCCAACACGGCACCTGACTCAGGTGTACGGGGGCCTGTACACCTGCCTCAGGTGTACGGGGGCCTGTACACCTGCCTCAGGTGTACGGACGCCTGTACGGCACCTGCCTCAGGTGTACGGGGGCCTGTACGGCACCTGCCTCAGGTGTACGGGGGCCTGTACGGCACCTGCCTCAGGTGTACGGGGGCCTGTACGGCACCTGCCTCAGGTGTACGGACGCCTGTACGGCACCTGCAACGAGCGCAGGCAGGACAAACGCTGCAAATATCAGTGGCCTCGTCACAGTTGTGGAGCGACGATTGCAGCAGAGGCGGAGATGGTAAACGAAAGTTCAGAACCCTAAACTGGAGAATTGTCCTTCGTCCTCATTACAGCTCGCACGCTGACTGCTGAGAGATCTGGGTCTGCAAACCGCGCTTCGAACATTTGAATTTTTCTCATTAACTGCACCTATATCCGTACATATAATTTTACCTCTCCGATTACAGTGGGGAAAAGTACTCGTATTACAAATTAAGTCCTACAAGAATGGGTGTTCCTCACCACTTTGCTTAGCTTAGCATTGCTCAAGATTCTCTGCAAATACCAAATTCCTGCATGAGTTCAAGCTAATTTAACAAAACCCTACAAGAAATAAATTAACAAATAATAAGTTCACAAATCAATAAAAATAATAGATAGTGGGAATAGATCCAAGAGTAAAATAAATACAGGAATAAAATTAATAATACTCTTACTTTAAAAAAGTAAATAATGAATTCATAAATGCATGAATAAACAAATATACGAGTAAGTGAGTGAATAAAATACCTTTGTATCTTTGATACTTAATTGCTATATCGTTTCGTGAGAGCAGTACCTATAAGATCGCAGGGAAAGAAGCTCCTCAGTTCATACACTTCAGAAATCTTGTCATAAGATAACTGTAAGTTCTACTAGCGGCTTCTACCTCGCTGTCATGGCTCTGCTGTCACACACGCTCAGATCAATCAAACTTACACGTCGAGAGTGTGAGCTTAATGCTTCTTTCTCCATTCATTTTCTTTAACGACTCCAAATGACGTATTGATCGGAAAAAATGATTCAGTTGGCATTTACTGTTTTGAATTTCTGAGAACTTTGATGAAGCACGGTCTAATAATGTTCTATCTTGTAAAGACTCCCTTAATAGAAGGAAATGAGTTTGTTTCGACTGTTCTTAGTCAGATTGCCTTTTATTTGATTTTAAACGATCAAACTATAATTTCTATTACTTCTTTGAACGATTATGATTTCCTAATAAAAATATTAATATTGCGTTTACGCAAACGTAGTAAATTTGTTATTAGTGACACAACTCACACCGCTGAAAAATAAACATGCGTGGACGCAGAAAGATTCACGAAAAAACATTTTAGTATTATTTGAAGCTTTTCCAAGTGATACGTCGAAACGAAATTGTTTCTTAAATTAAAAAAAAATCATTCAGGTGTTAACACTACGTTGTAAAATTATTTTAACTATTACTAGATTCGTTATGACACCACATGGATTTCTGTCATACTTACAAAGATCTACAAATGCAATGATAGAGTAACATACTTTGATGGAAGAGTGATATATTTTACATCAAATGTATATTTCCAAGCACTGGTATTGCCACTGATATTTTCACATCATTTCCTTTATTTATGACGGTGAATCTGGTTTAACAAGGGGACAAAATTACTGTTTCCTGTTGAATAAAAATAGCTCCGTAAAATTCCACGAATGATTTTGATCCTGATGAAAAAGACGTGCAATAATTATTTCAACTGTGAGGTCTGAAATATAAGTTAAATTCTCTCCAGCGTTATTTTTACAGTGGTTCCGTAATACGAAACAATGACCTCCGAGAAAAAATGATCAGAATATCTCTTTCCGCTTTTGTAGGTTTAAATTAGTTCTTGACGTCTCCTTCCCTCGAGATGGGAAATACTAAATACGCTCCATCTCAGGAACCGTGCAAAACTCGCGCTTGCGAGGCACCTCCGTACGCAGACTCACTGATTTGAGGTCATAGTGCATTGACCCTTCAGACCTGCGTTATCTTGTTGCCTCATCTGCCACAGGTTGTCTATTCCTCAAATGTTGAGGTTCTGACCTATGAGCTGAAATGGGCCACCTGCATGCAACGATGTTTTGAGCTTTATATTCGAGCACGGTCATTTCATGATAGTAAGTCATTGAATTGATCTGGACTTTATAATTTTATTTGATAGAAGGAAATAAAATAATCACAATCGAGTAATGCTTTTGATGCCATAATTTTAACAATTGGATCACGTTGTGTATGAGCTATATTTAAGAAATGCTTTACTGTCAAGGTACTTAGTCGAGTGGAATGAGAAGTGCTCCAAAAATGAACACTCTTAATTTTCAAAACTCCAATTTCCGCAGCATGATTCAGGCGTAACGACTAAAGGATGTTTGCGTTCAGTACCAGTTGTGCAACATAACATCATGACGTTATATACGACATGTGATGTTTGTAAGATTTCATTGTTTATAAGTAACAATTGAAGTTCAATCTATCGCATTCGAATGACTTATTTGGATCTTGGCTAAGGTTTATGAAGGTTATCATACGAAGGGTGTATTAGCCAGGCACTTTAAACAGATCTTATTGCATCATGAGAAGTTACGCTCAGAGATCCCAGCTGACACTTTGTGAACTTTCACGTTTCACTTGCGCCGAACACAATTTCATTGCTAGGGTACTTTGAATCCTTGAATGCGCATTTTGATCATAGATAATATCCCTCTCACCGAGCTGAAGTTGGTTGTAATCTACTTGTGTGGGGAGAACAGTATGCATTTTTACAGTTAGAACCTGACCTCTTAACTTTTACCTAGAGGAGCAGAAAGTGTTTGCTGTTCGTCTAGATTCGCCTGGATGGAATAAATTAATCAAAATGAGTGTGTGTCCTTTCAAATTTTTAGATTTTTTGTTCCACTTCTGAAAATGTTACCGGGGTATAAACTTTATCGAAAGAAAAGGTCAATCCTTTATAAACAGATTCACAGGAAGATTCATGCCCTGGAACATCCAGCACACAATTATCCATACGGAAAAATTTTTGAGTTTCCAATTACTGAGAAGATTTAGATATAGAGCGTAATTTTACACACTGCATTTTTAATACGTAACATATTCTTGGTAACAGAAGCAGTTTAGCTTTTTAGATGGAGTTTACCTAAAATTTAAATCAAAAGGGGGAAATTAAGCCATATATCAGGAATGATTATTGATTTCTGCATAGCAAAAGCTGTAAGAAAGATATACTGGTGCAAAAACATTTTTTACATGAAAAATATACAGCCTTCGAAAGTAAGTTGGTTAATGCAATACAAATGACCAATTGATGCGAGTGTTGTGTCGGATACACTGAAGATGATTTCTGTCGCCTCCTGTTGCTTTTTTGGTCCGCGGCAAAACAGATGTTGCGTGCGAAGTCTTCATTATGTGTTCCGAAATTTACCCCTCTGGGTGGTCAAATTTACATCTCTCTATTAAGACGCATTAGTCATGTTGAATTCTGTATAATTATTTTGTTGAATTTTATAAACATATTTCGAGGATAAAATGCTGAACTTCGTCAGAATCTTCAGCCGGGCTTGCTATCAAGGCACTGTCCTGTGTCGCAGTAACTAATTCTGAAATTCCTCCAAATAACTGAACTAGCTGAAGAAATAACAGTAAACTGAAAAGTCGTTAAAATGCTTTGTAAAACCCACTAGCAGCCAGGGTAAGAAAGACACTCATGGCTGAGAGACATTAATTTGACGAGGACCATAAAAAAATTAGAACAAGGCGTAACTTCATGCGTGACTGGATGCCTTCCAAGGATACCTGGATGAGAAGAACTATTCTAGATTGATCTAAATTATTGAACACTACTATTTCTAAAAGAGTTATTAAATTATGTTTTCTTTCGATAAAAAGAAGAGAACTTAGAGCACTGTGCAAAACATATACTTGTGCAAAATAGACAAGAAAAAATTGAAGCTTTTAAGGATTCGTAAATCATAATCGACATGAAGAAAAGTTATTTGGACTATTTAACTTAATCTGCTGAACTGATTGATAATTTGCACACCAAAACAACTTGCTATTAACTCCAGACAACTAATAAGCGTTGCGATGATTGTTTACAACAGCTGTATTCCTAAAATCAACACTAGTTCTTAGAGTTCTAAACCCAAAAACCTTTATTTACTTCACATTTTGTGTTAAATGAGGTATGACAAAGATCAGCATGGCCTCTTTTTGAACAAGAAGATTGGCCTCATAAATTAATGTTTCAGAGGTCAAAATATTAAAATTTCTAGTTCCCGCAGTTGTTTCAAAAACACGTCTATGTATAGAAGTTCAAAAACTGTTACAAGGTGTCTATTTTTATTGCCAATGTTATAATTAGTAGGTTGAGAAAACTAAATATTTATTTACCACCCAGATATTTCCTTTTCATGAAATTATTGATTTTCATTGACTTTACACAATTGACTAACGCATATTCATTTCTTGACGGATGAATTAATCTTCCCATCAACTTGTGATCAACTTAGATTACTCTGAGATGCCTGCTAGAATAAACTCAAATTCAGAGAAGCATTTTTCAGAGCAGAAATTCAAGTACTGCTAATGCAGTTGTACATCGTTCAATCCATCCGCTGTCTGAGACCGTGATCAGGCAGTTCTATTAGTTAGAGTACGCCTGAACTTACATGATTTGTTCTGGATGAATTATTAGAAGCAATGATGTGAATGCATTTGAAGCCATGGATGTTTATTTCTCCAAGTGTTTAGTCATGAAGATGCTTCATAGTGAATAAAGTAGGTATTGATTCCATAAATAAGATCTTGTTTCTCCTGTTTCTAAGCTGAATGTTGGCATATATATATAATACGAGTATACCAGACGGAATTTGCAGCATTGAAGTAATTTTTTCTTGTTTCCAATCGCTAATTGAGTGTTATACAAAGTTTCATAGAATTCTAAAGTATTGACCAAAAGAGGTAAAAATCACGTTAAATCCTGTGCATTTTCTCAAAACAATCAGAAATCTGAAATCAATAATTACAGGTCATAGTTTAGCAGCATAGCTTGTATTGAGTAGGAATAAAACGAAGTATGCAAACATCTAGTGCAAATTAACGAATAAATACCAAAAAATGAGATGCAGCATTCTACACAGGCTCTTATGACCTATAGATAATATGTTAGACAGAATTTGCAGCATTGGAGTCATTTATCATTGTTTCCAATCGTTAATTGAGGGTCATACAAAGTTTCAGAGAATTCTAAAGTATTGACCAAAAAGAGTAAAAATTTCGTAAGGAGATACCCTGGGCATTTTTTTAGGAAGTTCAGAAATCTGATATTAAAAATCATAGGTCATAGCTCAGCAGCATAGCATGTAGTGGGTAGGAATAAAACGATAAACGCAAACAACTATTGAAAATTGACGAATAATTTACAAAAAATGAAATACATCATCCTACACAGGCTCCTAAACGTAAGGGGAAGAAAGAAGATATTTAACTAGTGCAGTTGAAAGTAGTAGTAAGCTTATTTCCATCGACATGCAACTATTCAGGCGAAAGCGTTGAGTTGCAAACATTCAGCAACGCCATTAGTCAGTTTATGAAGCTTAACTAAGCTGGCTACAGAAAACTATACATCACTCTCTACCAGACTGACTGCAGAAAACTATACTACATCACTCGCTACAACTGACTGCAGAAAACTATACATCACTCGCTACCAGACTGACTGCAGAAAACTATACATCACTTGCTACAACTGACTGCAGAAAACTATACATCACTCGCTACCAGACTGACTGCAGAAAACTATACATCACTCGCTACCAGACTGACTGCAGAAAACTATACATACATCACTCGCTACCAGACTGACTTCAGAAAACTATACATCAATCACTACAACTGACTGCAGAAAACTATACATCACTCGCTACCAGACTAACTGCAGAAAACTCTACATCACTCGCTACCAGACTGACTGCAGAAAACTATACATCACTCGCCATTTGACAGGAAAACTCCATCTCGTTCAGTCAAAAGGCCTTTCTTTCATGTTGAGCTTTTAAAAGTTTAGCTGAGCAAAGCATGAGCATCGAGATTAAATTTGTGAAAACGAGATGACTGTGATTCTTCGTAAGAGTCTTGTTGCGTATCAGAGTACATTTCAGAGTCTTGCTGCAGAGTAATTTCTCTCACATGGAGGATTGGATCCATGTTATCACAAAGGAAGTAATAAAAAGATAATTTATTATATCGATGGACCTACTGTACTAAAAGTAAATTATTTTTTGTGCCATAAAAAATTTCCACATCATTAGAATTCTATCTTTATTTTTCGATTTTTTACCGTGTTTCTGACTTTTAGCCAATTTGGTCAAACTGCAAAACACGAATAAAGTTAAAAGAATAGTTTAAGTACACGAGTAAATTATTATTCACCGGCACTCAACAATAACGTTATTTTCTACCTAGCGTATTCTCTGAAATAATTTTCCATTATATCTACTCAGTCCGTGTACTGTGCAATGAAAGTTGTGATGCCAATTTCATAACTCAGAACTGCGACAGTTTCAAAGGATACTCATAATTTGATGCACTGACGATCGTTTGTATAGTAGAAATATATTTATTTCTTACGCCGCTTGTGAAACTGGGGATGACCGTCCTGCTCTTCTGTGTTTACTTTTGCCCTTGCTTCTGAGGTATGCTGTCCCAGTGAAATATTGGTGCTACATTATAGTCCTCGATAGATTTTAACCCTCGTACACAAATACAGGATCACTGGAAATGTTTTTTTTACGCAAAGGCTTTCAGTCCTCGCCAACGTTAAGATGCAGAGAGTGTAGATTAATTTTGATCAGTAAACAACAATTCAGCATACTAGTGTTAAAATTTTAGAAAGCAAGCGATGTGACCAATGGAAAAAGAAAGCACTGCCAACAGCAGCTCACTAGCAACTAAGTTGAAGGCATCATCCAGTATCATAAGTGTTATAAATATCACCATTTTTTGTGAAGGAGATGAGCAGTACAAATGAAAGTTGTAGTACTCTATGAGTCTGTGCTTTATTTGCATAGAGTAAAAACTTTCTTGAATTATTTGAAGACTAAGTGAGTCGATGCGAACTCGACAGTTTGAGCGCGTGCTGGTGTGACACTTACAGCATCTTTCAGTGTAGGCTACTCCTGAGTGTACACTGCAGTTTGCCTGCTTGCGTGTTCGACTTGATGCTCATGTGTGACTTGTTCAGTATTGTACACGATGACTGGTACAAGGGGTTCATTAAAATAGAATATG
Organism: Trinorchestia longiramus; assembly: GCA_006783055.1. Lineage (NCBI taxonomy): Eukaryota > Metazoa > Arthropoda > Malacostraca > Amphipoda > Talitridae > Trinorchestia > Trinorchestia longiramus. The sequence goes on from VCRD01000012.1 coordinate 195,534, forward strand.
AGACTGCCAAAGCTTTAAACTTTACTAATGATAATATCCGAATGCAGGACACGAATAGATTGATATTTCATTTCGAAGCAAATAAACATGCACACATTTCGAAAGATAGAATTAGAGATAATAAAATGGATATAGATCACACATTTAACAATTTCGTTAGTTAAGTATGCTTGTATATTGTGTAGCATCAAAAACCGGAGAATCCGCACTCTGGAAGTCCCATACTCCTGTGATTACGTTCTTAAGTTGCTCGACAACAAATGAGTTGTTCGAGTAGGAAATGCCAATGAAGTTCAGTCAGAATCACGGTCCCTGGAGTGAAATATTGCACTTGTTAAAATATTTTAATCTGAGGATGATGATTGATTTGCTGTTGGGTAGGAAGCAATAAGGATTCAAAGTAGTCGGTCAAGTCCAGCGCTGAAGCGGATGACGTACAGCTTGGCACCCTCACTCCTATCATACTACGACTGCAACAAGCCGTGAGCGATGACTACGGTCAAGGCTGTGTATTCTTTCAGAAATTTTACGAGGGAAGCGTGATCGACTCATGACATAAGGTTAGTGGCCCAGTCCCATTTGCATTAACAGTTTGCATCTCCTTACGCGGCCACAAGTGCAAGTGCGTCTGGGCCGAATGATCTGTTCGCCTCCATTGTATGTCGAAAACAGGGGACGCAGAGATGGGAGAGGACCTTCTTTTAGCGCACATCAAGATGCTCAACATTGATGAATATGTAAGAGAAGAAACCAACAATTCGAGGGCTAAACCAGAGCCAAGTAATGAAAGTATGTTAGGGAACAATCCCACACACTCATGACGAGAAGAAACACATCCCTACTTACATCGATGATATGTCATTCCAAGCCATGGAATGCATCTATGTGTAAATAATGCTGCTTGCCTGTTACGAAAAATGACTTAAAATTTTGCAAAAAAACATAAAGGTTACACTTTAATAAAGTCGACATTAATAACTTGATAGTTTGATGAAGCCGATTTTTAATATTGAAACGATAAGAAATATTTATGACACCCAGTTGAGCAAATTACTAAAAATACCTATGCTCGGTGGCAGCTTATTATATATGGTCTTAAATATGTAAACTATATGCACACATAAGATTCTTGAGCATGGAGCTAAGTTATATGGTGCAGCGCTTAGAAGCCTTCGATTACACGGTCTCCGTAAGTTCAAGTGCCGCCATTATTCACAGTTCTGTTGCTTGGCGTCTCATGAGCCCCTCCTTGGCAATAAAATATTACTAGCGTAGCCGAGCGTCTATTTCTATATTTTTTGCATGATAATCACACTGGAACTTCCTTAATGTATACTCGTAGTTCTCACATCCTGTACTAGTTGGCATCAGTAAAAATAAGTGAGAAAGATGTGTACGATTTCCTATTACTTTTTCGCACAACTCACGAAAATAAAATTTGAATAGCAAGCTGGTAGGAGAAAAACAAGTTAGCGGAGAGAGGCATGCTTGTAGAACAGAGGGAAGCGAGAACCAACGACGCAAACACAAGGGTAGCAGTAGACAAACACCAACAACAAGAAAGAGACCGAGAAAAAGATAACAATCTGCGGGTATTACAGAACGGAACTGCGAGGAAGTGAGCGAATGAACAAAATAGTTAACAATTAAAAGGCATCGAACAAACAAACGCATGGCAGCGAGCAATGAAACACGAGATATTGAAAAATTAATACATGAATGAACTTTATTTCCAATAGAGTATACAGTATAGAATAGAATAGAATGAGGCTATAGGAACGAACCTTTTGGCCCATTCTTGGGTCGGATAATTACTTCGATAATTATTCGGTTATTTACCCAAGTCCCATGCCGTATTTCTAGCCGCGTCAACCATGTCGGCAGCGGGATTCGAACCCGGGTCTTCCCGCTCGTAAGCAGATTCGCTCACCAGTCGACCAAGCTGGTGATCAGTACATATATATTGGGTCTTAAAGTCTTAATGCTAACATCTTATTAGTGACAGTGCTATCGATAAGATCTTCAGAGGAGTAGTGATGCTTCCAATGAGATCCCCATCCTCTGCGCTGCAACTTGAGGTGGAGGCTCGTAGGGGCGTGTCGATGAGCGTGGGTGGTTGAGGAGTGGCTTACGCCAAGCGTCCAGTGTAGCAGCTCCTGGACATGTTCTAGCTGTCAATGGTCACGCACAAACAGACCGTGACAGCTACGAGGAACGAACACGGGCCTTTTCCGTATAGCAGGTGGGTACCCTCACCAGTCGGCTACGCTGAGAGAACAAGTATATATAAGTCGTCGAGCAAGCAAACACAAGACATCGGGCATGAAAACACAAGGCAGCAAGCAAGCAAACACTGGGCAGTGAATAAACAAACATGGAAAAGCTAGAGCAGTATATTTTGATCTGTCGTCTGAAAGTTTAACGACAATGTATTGGTAGATTTACCTCAATACGTTTACATTATATTCCACCAAGTTTTTAGTTTTCTTCAAATTTAAAAAAGAAAACTCATGAATTATAGCATCAACTTTTGAAAAGGGAACTTTTATGAATGACGCTGGTGTTAATTCAGGTTTTACCAGTTTTTGGGCCAATTTGAGATACGGTAATCTGTGAGAATAATAATTTATTTGATTCGTTTCTTCATTTGAAACGGTCAGGGTTACTTTGCTTCCGTCGGTAGCTAGGACTTACATTCAGACACCAAATCAAGATAAGCTTTACTCAAACAATATTAATTCTTTCAGTATGAATGAAGAAAAAAGAAATAAACTTTATTAAATTTATTTACACATCGATGAGCAATGCTTTTCAAATTTTTAATGCTATCAGATTATGGCTAGTAATCATGCTTCCAGTGACTGACTTTGTCCATCTCGGAGGGACAATTTGCGATAATCTGGATGCTTGAGGAAGTCAGTCGTCAGCTCACCTGGTTGTACGTTACAGGCAGAGAAAATTAAAAGGCTGTTCGGGAATTAAAACCTCTGAAACTACGTACCTGGAAACACAAGGACAGATCGCTACCACTCCTAGAGTGGAAGCTGTAGTGAGCTAGTTTTCGTGCGTTAGCTCGGACTGATACAATTTTAGAACATTTTCTCTTACTCGTTTGTTGCGTTTCATGTCTTCGTATATGTTTAAGACAATTTGCTAGCTGTTTTCAAATATTGTGCGTGCCCAGTTAATTTTTTCATTAACTTCACTGTTAATTAACTCCATACCACAGTTGTTCACAGAACATTATACAGTTACGTTTCGTATTCTTTCTCTATCTGTCCCTGGTTCTCTATTTACTTTTCAGGGCATCTGGAATCAGCAACCTACGTTTCGACCTTCCAGTTTGTGAAGACTCTTCCCAGCTGCTGTAATTGTTCCTAGGACAAGTCTTTTGACTTGTTTAATTTATTAAGTAACTAAGAACATAATCAAAGACGTTTTGAATACAAGTAAAATTATAGCTGCTGTGAAGAGAAGGTACGGGCTCTAAGTATAGTTGAGAGGGATTCATTGAAATTTCAGACTTTGAACGCCTAAACTGCTGAACAAGAACTCTAAAATTTCAGTTGTGTATATCAATTTTCTCGACACATGAGGAACTATTGGAGCAATTCTCTTGCTACGTAGAATAATCGAAACCTGACGCTAGAATGAGGCTATAAGGAACTCATCAAATTTTCACAGATGTAGTTCCGTTGATAATTTAATGGATATTGTTTATGGTTGAAATTTTAATTCTTCAGTCCTGTAATGTAGAAGTTTCATTATTAAGTAGAGGCCCTTTTAGATTCAAATGTAGACTTCATCCCCTCTCACAGTAAATTAATTAATGAAATCTCTTTCCTTCTCAAGCATTTCAACAATATCATCGCATGTCTTCAACGCTTGTAGCAATCAGTTTTAGACTAAAGGCTTATTTTCTTTTGTAGCTCGCTGATTCATAGTTAGAGATATATTTTAGCTCCGAACGCTCATCTTATACGCATCTAAAATGTATCTTTCTTACCATTTTCGTAATTAAACTTCATTCACCAAAAAAGATGTTCGTTATCTCACAAAATGAAAACAGTGAGCTTATGAAGTGTGTTTTTTTAAATCACTTGTGTTGCATACTGTTAATGAACCAAGCAGGGTTGGTAGTTCGACTTGGTTGCTACGTTTTTTGTCTGAAAATTTCCATCCCACTTTACGGCTTCTGAATTTGACTCATAAGCTCGATTTAAATCCAAATGAATACGTGCCAGCTAAAAAAAGAGCTCGAGGATAAAATTTAAGCCATTCTTTCTGCTGAATTTTATTCTATATTTGTAAAGCGTCGCTGGATATTACGCAGGATTGATTCTAAATTTGATTTGTTCATAGTCTTCTACGCAAGAACAATACTTGAAGTCTTTATTCCTGAAAACGGCCAAAGACAATTTACTCTCATAGAAGTTAATGCATCTTATTGAGTCAAAAATACAAAGTTCATAGCCGTTATTAAAACTCTTTTTTTCTGAAAGTTATTGGATATTAATATATAGTTAGTTAAACATTTCAAAATAATTCAAAAGGTGAATAATTTAATTATAATTTATGGTGCTTTTTCCGTGTGTTTTGTCGCATGTCCGTGTGTGATACTTTATAGTGCCTTAAATAATAATACGAATCATGTTCCTTCAAAGGAAAAATAATTTTTTATTCGGTAACAGATAAATGATCATTAAAGCGTGCAACATGTACCAACTGTCTGCTGGTGTGCAGTTCGATGCCGACCTCTCAAGTCTTTATGACTTACAGATCGCAAAATGAACCAAGGTTATGTGTTCAGGGATTGTTAACAGCTTTTTCAAATGCGTTATTGAGACTAGTTGGAGAGCAAGTCCTCCTCACAGTAATTTTATTTCAAGTTTAATTTTTTGAGAGTGAATTCGCTACGTCTAGCGTGCATAGAAACAGTTCCGTTTCAGTGCATTAATAAATCCTCAGTTTAATAAAAGATGATCACATTTACATCTAAATGTTCAGCTTCATAAAGAAGATTCTAGATCCTGACTTCAAGAACAACGGGAAGTTTCGTAGCTTGTGTGCCTCATGCGAACTCTCGCATTTCGTTGCATTTTTTAAGCTGAGAGGGACTGTGCATTGCTTCACACAATATCAACGTACCTTGAACGCCAAAAATTTATGTGTGGTAGAAACTTAAGATTCCAATATGAAAAAGCAAGGGTGAATATCATGGACCCTTTGTGCAATCTATCTTGTAGCGAAGAACCAGACACTTTCAGGCAGAGCAGCAAACGCTCTTTCTGCCACACCTACATATATCGTGTTCCTCAGCCAGTCCTATACAGAGTCCCTCAGCGTCCTATACAGACTCCCTAAGCCAATCTTATACAGAGTCCTTCAGCCAGTTCTATGCCAAGTCCCTCAGCCAGTCGTATCTCGAATCCCTCAACACACATGGATGAAAGCTCATGGTAAAATAAAGCGAATTTTTATAATGGAGTAGTACAATACACAAGGTGAACTAGCGTAGTTATCATGTACATCTTAATGGATAGAGGGGCAAGGTTTTACCTAACCATGACACCTCATCAGTTTTCAGTTTGAGTTGGCTGCAACTATTACTTTTTCGTTTTCATCCAGGACGATGTTGCATATGAATCGTTTACTGAGCTTAAAGTTTTAGTGTACGGAACCAATAATTTTTTATTTCTACCGCCAGACGAAGACAAAACTGTGTTGGTGCTAAATTCGAACCATTACTACTTTACGAGTACCTAAAGTTTTACGAGGGCTGAACGCCGACAAAACAATGCTTCAAAATGGCACGAAGACGTGCTTGCATTAATCTTTCTCTTGACGTACGTATACATTGGACAAATAAATGCCCCTACCTCAACCTTGAGTTTTTCTCACGGATAAAAATATTCTCTTAGAAACGAGCTCCTCAAGGTGATAGGCTACAGTGTTTTGTGAAATCGTGGCATAATTATGGTTGAATATTACATTCACGAGGGGTAAAATAATGCAAAAATGACTTAAGTTTTCTTTTTATCATTAACTAATTCATTATTCTTAGACAAAGAAATAGAAATATACAAGGAAACGGTATGAAGTACAAGTTCTTTCTACCGATACCGAAGATGAAAATAATGGAGTTATACATCGGTTAAAACTGTACGAGGTCAGATCCAAGATTAATCAGGACTCTTGACTTTCCAGTAAGTATAACATCTGACAATGCAAAAACGTGGAGTAATTAATACTGCTGAATACTCAGAGCTGTGCGTTGTACTCATGTCCACCTCAAATCAAGAGTAATATTTCATTGAGGCATGAGTTTTCACTGCCCACACACCGGCGGGGAACTGGAGCATCTACTAGTAGAGGGCAGGTCTTGTTGCCTTTAAGCATCAGTGAAATGCTAGTCCTGCGATTCAAATCAGTTCACGAAAAAATGTAAGTATGAATGTAAAGTGAGTAAAATCTAAAAATGAACGTACAGTACGTAAAATATAAAGATAGAACAGGCAGTGTTAGTTTTTCGAAGAGTTTTTAGCTCTAACTATGTAATCACCCGAAAAAACTAAAATACGATAAATAAGTATGGAACGAACTCTCTACATATCAGATCCATTGCATAGTGCAATGCATGATAATTACTTCAGTGCCTACGAGAAGGTATAATTCATTCTCAGCACAAAATATTTGTCGGAATTCACTGAGTACACAAACGGTTTATGACTGTAATATTTCATCATTTCTGCTGTTAACATTTTGACATAGAAAATCAAAAATGAAGGTCAGGGATAAGTTAGGAGTTGAACGAGTTGGAAGTTGCATCAGAGATGATAAACGGGATACGTCGGTAAAAAAACTGTAAAATGTGATGGATTTAGATCATACTAAAACATAGTTTAGAAATATAAGTTCGATAAAATTCTCGTTTTTAAAGAAAAGAGATAATGTAAGCTTGCCCATAGCGTTTTAAATATATGTAGTTTTCGAATTACTTCTCCTTACAGGCTTTAAAATCAAGATTTGAATAATGCTAATGACGTGGACAACTATAACATAAATTTCAAATTATGGGATTGCGTGGGTAATCAATTCTGTGTTGATTCGGACCAAACAATTATTCTTTAAATTGTGTGAAGAAGAATTATACAAAGAATAATTGGCATCTATATATATATATATATATATATATATATATATATATATATATATATATATATATATATATATATATATATATCAAGAAATATACTTGATCCAATGCTTTGTGTTGTGTTTTGTTCCCAAGAATCGGCTAGCGTTTCCTCGTGCAAAAAAGTGATCAGAGTAGAATAAAACATCTGAAAGATCAGGTACGCGAGTTGAGCTCACAACAGAGTATGTCTGTGTGGGTCAGAAGGTCAAACTCTTTAATGAAAAACTGCTTTAGTGGATTCTTTGCTGATCCTCGGGGGAGATAAAGTACTGGTCTGCCATTTAATCTTAATAGTAAGGCACGTTTTCACATCCTGTAGTGCATTTACTACGGGCAACGCAGCACAGGTCATCATGGATCAGACAGCTTAACAACTCGCCACTCAATCCTTGTGATTTTAATTGAGGAGAGCAACTCAGTACTCGTATGACGACTCGCCCAACCTTAAGCACCTATGTGCTTGCATGCTGGGTGTCTCGTTGCTATTTGTTGTATGTTAAAAGATTATGAAAATCTGTGGAAAGTTACTTAAATGGCTGCAATTTATAATAATTTGCATCTTACCTTTACTATGATATCAGGAGCATCCACAGCTGGGAGTTACATACTGAGAGAATTGTGGATGGAAACAAAATGAACTGTTAACTCATTTTCGTAAGATCATTTAATCATTTTTTCAAATAATTTCATGACATATCCAATAACAAATTGTTCGTGCAACGTGAAACTCTTTTCTTACTCGCATTCTTTTTGTCCATCGCTAAAATATGCAAACTCTTTATATCTGCAGTTAGCAATGACTAAAAAATAACAATTCTGAAACATAACATGAAAAAAAATAAAGTCGATAGAGCAAAGAAAAAAGGTTAGTTGTCTAGATTTTCATGAACTTACACAGCTAATAAAAATGCAATAAGTATACATACACATAATAATTTTATACCTAGAGGAAATATGCAAGAGCACATTAATACAACGAGCTAAAACGCTCTAAGTCATAGAATTTATGGATTAAATTTGCGATATGAAACTTACACAGCCACGAATAATCACACAGCTGAGTTTGGAACTGTTCGCATGTGTACCAACAAGACAGCGCCTTTATTGAACGTCGACATTTGATAACAAAGGTTTCGGTTAGGACGATGATTCTCCTTCTGAGAAAATTTAAGCTCCTTCAACTGGAAAAACCGGGAATTTCTTACTGTTGATCGAAACATTGCAGCAAATTATCTAGTAGTGGAAAAAATTGTAGTCTGTGAGCTTGAAAGAGAGAAGAAAATAGCCTCAGTCTGTCAAAAAAAAATATTGTTCCACCTCTGTGCCTCTCCAGCCTTAATTTTGGCCTACTAAAAATTGATTAATAACCCAACTAGTTCTAATACAAGGCGGACACAATGTCAGCACTTCGTTATTTTGGCTTATTAAGTAATACGAGGCATAGCGAAGCATTCTACTCTAAGCAGAATTGATGTACAGTAACTCGGTCGTTTCTTCCTGCTGAGTACTTTTTAAAACTTCTCACCATCGTAGAAGCATTGAAGCAAATGAGGAAGGAAAAGTAAACATGAACAACAAAACAATTTTCTTTCCCAAAGTGTAGTCATCCACTATATATTATAAGATTTTGGAGTACCAGAAATAATGAATCATCTTCCAAGTTCAATCTCCGTGCAAAGTTAGGTTACAGGAACGAGGTTTTCGTTGGTCGCGTAGTTTTGTTGAGAGCAAAACTGCTGGTGTTTCTGACAAAGACATAGTCAGCGACGTTGTGCTCCTCGTAGTCGTACAGTGTGTAGCTGCGCTCTGCAAACCTTGTGTAGAAGTTATGCGTGGTGAGTTAATCAAGAATTGGCTTGGTCAAATTCAAACTAGAGTACCATGACTGCACATAAATCAGCAGCAAATGTATGAAAAGTACCAGAAAAATATCATGGTGGATAACAGACAGATCAGAGAATTATTCAATTATGTATTTATATTCAAATTATGTAGTGACTTACGAGAGAGATGTCCCAATAAACCTACATGTATACTCCTTATTCTATAAAGTTTGAGTATAATGTAGTTCATAAATGGTAAGTCTACATGTTTTGCAGAAGTGCAACTTCTAATGCACTGATCTTTACGTTTCTATATTACCTCTTTTCAAGGGTTCTTACTGTGAATGTCATTTCTTCCTATAATTTATTTATTATTCAGTTTTTACAGGTATGATAGAAAAGGACCAATGCCAGAGTTACCTATTTATTTGAGAATTTCTTTTTCAGTAATGCTGGAATTTTCGTAGAGACTTAAGAAAAAAGATAAACCTACAATAATTTAAAGAAATAGCGCCTATTTTTACTGGTTTCCACTTGTGCGAAAAATTCTGCAAGCATTGGGATTCTCTAGTTTCTTAGGCACAAGATGAGGTCTTCTGTAAGGCGGCCAAGCATCGCAGACAGTACATGCCATTTCAGTTTTTTTGAAAGCTGTTATCTGATATTATCATGCAAGTTCTTCACAACTCTGAGAACAGTTGCATCTATTAATGAAACAACACAGGTGACATACCATTGGTAATCCTAATAGATGTAAAAAGATCAGCTCACCACTGCACGAACAGAGGGTCGTACTCAACTCTTCGTATTCCTCTTCTGTCGATTTTTCTGTGTTCGATGAACCAGACGTCCACCTGAACTCTCTCGAATGGGAAAGTTTCAAGAATTTCCCACTCGACATCTGCAAGACGAGCAAATGAAATTGTGTAGAAGCAGCAAATTGAGAGAAGCAGGATAGCGAGACTTCCAATTCAGAAGTATTGATATAGAGAGTTAAAACGACTCATATGCAGTACCTAAAACTATACAGATGTTCCTGAAACATTAAAAATTATAAAATAATTAAATGAATTAACACTTTTGGGAGTTGTAAATGAATATTATTGGTTAAATGGTTAGGGGTGTTTAATATTGGCAAGTAAAAGACAAGATGAAGTTTGGTGATATCTTTCAGAAGGCGAATTTTGCACCATCAAGGAGAGCTTCAACTTTTTTTTGTTACTAAATCCGTCTCTAACTTTCCTTCTTATCAGTAGCATGATTATGTGTACAGCAGCCTTGAGTAGAAGATCGTAAATTTTATAAGCCTATGATCATTTCTCAGAAATTCTTAGTTTAGAAAAATCGTCTCAAGTCGTAAAATTATAATTTTACTGAACTTCAGGACGGTTTTGTGAATTTAAAACCTTTTAGCGGCTGCCATGAGGAGAAAACTGGCATCGACTTATTTCAAATGCTGGATGATGTTTAAACCCTGTAGCCAAAGTGATTTCAGTGATCCATGAGTAATAGATGTTAACAATGCTGCTATATATAATACTCATAATAATTATATAATATTCAACACTCGACTATTGCTGACATCTGATTCATCACATGAGACGTTCGCTGCTTCTAACTTTTCATGCTATCAGACCTTTCATCTTTTTATACAATTATCGAGCAAATCATTTTTGACGCTTCCATGCAATCACCTTTTCACGCAGTCGCTAAGCCCAGCTCTATACTACACAGTCGAATAATTGCATCTCATGCAAACTCTTTTTGTACCCATGTCAAAAATTGAATACCTCAAAACTTTTTTGAAGTTCTTATGACTGGCTCTCGTTCTCCAATCAACACCCCAACTCCTCCTGCTCCTCTGCTCTATTTGTCGTATCTGACTCTAAATAATTGTCCGACGATATCACTTCATCCATTGTCATGCCAGTAAACCTTACGCTCATTCCTTCAAATTTTTTAGTCGAGGACCATTTTTCACGTTTAATTTTTTCTTATAGCTCATACATATAATATTCTTTATATATATATATATATATATTTATATATATATATATATATATATATATATATATATATATATATATATATATATATATATATATATATATATATATATATATATATATATATATAGCTAAAGAGCTTTCACTCTGCTGACATTAAATTTCAGAATTTCAGCCTTGTAATTGTTAAATGAAACTTTACGTATAGAGTGCCTAACTCTTAGAAGTTACCTGAATACGAAAAAGAATCCTAATAATCATTTTCAAATGAAAAAATATGATAAACAAGTATGATTTACCTTCTACATCTAGCGAGAAGAGCGTTATGTTGGTGACGTCAGCAGCCATGAGGATGCTTGTGATTGGAAAGCATTGAACTTCCTGGTACAAGGAGAAGGCTTGCTCGGTGCGATCATCACGCTGCGGATCAGTCACCAGAGCATTCATGCTTTTGTAGGCAATAGCGTTTTTGCTGTCCACCACAGCTGGAGACAATGTTCGCATCAATGCCTGAAATCAATGAGGGGTCGAATTAGATCAACTGAAATCTCTTCTTCCTACGCTTCGTTCATTAGTTGAAATAAATTTTCCCACTTTAGTTCAGGTGATAGGTCTATGAATTATTATTTTACACGTGCGTGGTATGATATACCATATTATGAAGAACAGATTATGAGTAAAAGCAAAATGTTGCACTATCTAGTTGTGGCGTGTTCGAATTTATTTGAAGGTTTAGTTCCAAGTAAAAAAATGACCAAGTACAAATTGTATGCGTGACAGATCCAATTTATAAGTCAATTTAGCCCAACTGGAGCTTAAACTGTTGTTAATAATGTCAGCAACACAAAGGATTTTTTCATTAGTATCATTGCTGGAAATCTCGTGAACTTCCTAGCACTGATGAAGAGGTTGCAGAGTCTTCCAGCAAAACACTGCTGATGAAGCAAATGTTAGCACAACTCATTCAACTCTACTTGCCGCACAAGGTTTTTATCCAACTATCTCTATGTTCATCTCCCCGATCCTAACTTCACCTCGTTCATAACGAAATAAATGTTGAAAAGATAGAATGTCGAATACTTTAAAAACAGGAACATTATGCCTGGTTCTTCACAGGCTCCGATGGTGCTTAGAAATCATTGTATGCTTTCCTTATAGGATTGCTTAAAATTGATGATCTCCGAATTAAAGCAACTAAGCATAGGCGCTTGCAGAAACTCTTTCATTCAGATGTACTGTAAAAATGACACCAAGAAATGAATTGATACATACGTATTTAAATGTTATACAACTTGTTTTTGCAAGAAGAAGAGCAAAACAACGTCTGCATTTATTGAAGATGCTATTGAAGCTGAGTTTTCATAACGCCTGGTTAGTAATCAGCTATCAGAACGATACCTCCTCGTGTGCGAGTTAAGTAATCAAAAAATATAACTTCTATCGCATCTGCAACAATAAGACATTTCTTAATTCTAAATTAATACTTCTTTTTCTTCACTCTGGAATATTCCTGATATGAAATTAATTGATGAAGGTTCACTTGACTCTTGATTTTCTCATCACTGCTCTTCAAGATTTCGAAATCATGCATGAATTTGAAGATTTTCAGACTGCGTTAAATTTATCATGTTGTCACAGACCTGGGAAGCCATTCCCTCGTACACACTTGTAACTGACAGTGCGTGGCACCGGGGGCGTTACACAAGTAAAGTAAAATATTGTCTACACTGAAAATATCATCTATTCATTATTTTAATCCAGTATTGTCTGTTCAGTATTGAACTGGATGTTGTTCTATTTGATCAATCGTCTGAAATGTTTGATGTTAAACCACTGGGCGAGGATGTCGCTTTCTTGAACGTGAATGTCAATGATGAAGTGTATTTTATGTTAGATGTCATAATTTAAGAATAAAAACTATTTCTATATATAAAACGGATAAGTTCTTTCAGTGATAGATCTCACAAACATGTCATGAATAATGTCAAGCATTGTGCAGCTACTAATATTTACCTTGTATGGATATCGGTGAGGTGAAATGCAAGCGCTGAGAAATCGGCTTCTTCGTTTTGCTGCTAGCAAAAGTTTGTACATGGCTCTGTCCGGCTCTATGAGAAGACCACTCCAATCGAGGTCCATCTCCAGCTTTAAGGTGTTGGACGCATAAATACCATCCAAGGCTCCTGCCTCCACAAAGTATCCTCTTGCTACACGCTTGTGCAGGAATAACTCTCTGATCACTCGGTTGTAAAATTCTTGAGAAAAATTGATCGAAAATGAACTTGAAGCACTTTGCTGTTCAGGATGCTCTCCTGGCAATCCAGTGGCTTCATGCAAGTAGCTGTTCAGATGGGAGAGAATGAATGAAATTTCACATTGTCACTTAAACTCGCCCCCTAAGACAGTGCAGTAGTTTTATTTTGTAATTATTTCATTATTAGTTACATTTTACATCATTTTCTATTCATTAGTGGAGATTACTTACTTTAATCGGAGTTCATTTATAACGAAAGGATCATCTTCACTCAAAGGACCGAGAAGTCGACAGTGTTTTGTGTCCTGAGCAGTTTTCCAAGACGACTTCAGCTGTAAGCAAGATAAATTCTGCTAGATTTGTTAACGCTTACTTGGTAGTAATTTGATGTGTTTAAAGGTTCAGAGAATAACAACCATTTCATAACAGTTCATAACTCATGTCATTTGCATCCAACATCGCTCACTAGAGTCTAGTTTTATTGTTGTTTTTGCAATCTCCTTGACGCTACGAGCACGGAACTTGAAAAAGGAGAAATTTACAAAGAAACTTCCTTTAAAGAACACGTACTCTATGGACGAGTATAATTCTTGCACTGACGTCGACGTTTTCAGGAGAATCACACAGAATTTTCCAGCAGGATATAAAATATATTTCAGCTATGTGCACATATGCACATACGTATATACACATACATGCACATGTATACTCGTAGATGTAGATCGTACCTGACCCATACCTATACTGAAATTATACGTTCATAGAACGGATAGGCTTCTGGTCGGTTATCAGATACTTTTATTTATTATAATTGATGTTACTAATAACATTATTATTAATAAAACAAGAAGGTGATGTTATCTAGTTAAGTGTTGAACGTTCTATGAAGTTCATTCATACCTGAAGTGACATTAGTCTTCTCTGTTTTTTCTAATGCTCAATATTCTCCAGACAAATAAATAAACGTTTGAATATATTTGTGCTCACTCATGTGTGCTGTAAGATCACCATCCAAAAATTATGACAGGATTAAAGTTTGTTTCAAAGAGAGTTAATGCTATTGTTTGTATAAAACCCAACTGTGATCAAAATTTTAATTTTAATATATTCATTGTTATGAACTTTTCAGTGGTGAATTGTACGGAAGTGATGAGTGATACTCGACAAGCTTCAGTGTCAGAAGCTTGACTCCTACTCTTGTTTTTGAATCATAAAAAGAGGATTTAAAGTTCTAAACTTAATACTGATCAATGGAATATTTACCGTATTATTCATTACATCACTGAATTAGCATGAACTTCCTACAGTACTAATTTCCATCAAACTCTGATTTAAGAATAATTTTTCTGATACTCACCGCAATGATGCAGGCTGCTGCAACCATTATCACCAAGCCTGCACTTCGCCGCAGTCCTGCAACGCATTTTATGACGTGCGGCACTTGGAATATTTTCATAGCTATTGAGGAGCTGTGGAAATTCATTACTCATAACTATATTAAAACTGAAATAGTTTAGAGCAAGAGCAATAGAATCTACTGTTATCCATTGTTGTTATTAGTTGATAGGAACACTGCAAAGTTCTTTTCTATGCAACGCGTATTGGCACCAAGCTCACAGAGGTTACAACAGTGACACGGAGCTGAAGTTGTGCCTGCAGCGGCTTGTTTTCAGAAATCCTTTTGATTCATTCCGTAAGTGAGCTAGTATTTCTTCAGTTGTTATCACAAGTGTGGATTTAACTCACGTTAAGCCGATCTCTCTCTTTCATGAGTCACAATGTCTTATTTTTTCACTACTTCTTAATTTACTGTTTCTACTGAATGTGATACATTTATCGTCTCTAAAAGAGAGGCAGATGCCGTAACTGAAGTATAGCTAACCATAGTCTATATCCATCTCTTTCACTCTTTATTTTGCTGCTATGCATTCTTTTTTCTACGAGCTCATTTCCTTGTTTCTTTGTTCAACATCCATTGTTATCTATAATAGTTTGTTAATCTTCTTTTTTTACCTCTCCCTCGATGTCCTGACGGCTAAGCCAGACTAAAGCGAGTCTAGGTGCCCCATGTCCTGTATGTTCTAGCAACTTCCTCAACAATGGACGCACGTGCCGAATCTTGAAGAAAGATGAAAAACAGCCTTCAATAGCAAGAACATCCTGCCTAGTGTTTCAGAGGCTCTGATGATGCGTAGGAATTGTTTCAAGCTTGCCTCGTAGTATTATTGACAAGTGATGGTTGCTTAATTCAAACAAGTAAGCATATACACATATGTACATGTATGTGGACTCGTACGTCTGTGCAGCTGCGTAGGAAAATATGGTCGTGCTACCAGATTCTCGTGCTCTGTATGCTGATGGCGCGTTCCCTACAATGGTTTGGAAAGTGTTATGAAAATATTGTCTTTTCTTTTTATCGGTATTAACAAACTGTACACCGACGCGCTCTAAATCCACTCGAAAAAAATTATTTTAACGTATTACACAACTAGGCTACATCTTTAACTACGGAACATTGGCAGTTGTAAAATAAAAAAACTCACGTTTTAGCTCAAGTCTGAAGAGGAGCGTTGGAAATTGTACTGCTCTGTCCTGTGACTTGTGCAAAAACGAGCTCCGGGGAATCCACATCAGAGTTGTGTCTTCGAGTTTTCCTGCATGTGTATTTCATACGAGGAAAAAGAAAGGACAAATATGAAGCGCCAGCATCATCATCCTCATGCAGCAAGAACTTGCATGCACAACACGACAAGAGCACAGAGTTAATTATCATATTTGTGAATTGATCGGTAAAATAATATTTCTTTTACTTTTTATTATACATATTTTTCATCTCATTTTCAGCTAGATCATTTCGTCAAGAAAAATTGCAAAATTAACATCTTCAGGACATGGTAATTAGAATATTTCTAGCCCTGGTTCAGGCTCAACATCTACGTGCGAGGTGCAAACAACTTCTGAAGTTCATTTGGTCTCGCAAGTTTAAGCCACCACTGCAGACGCCACAGTTCAGAGCAACATAAATGCAAGAAGTCGGCAGTCAAACGCGGCTTGCAGAATTCATGCAAACCACGAAAACTTCGGACAAGTAACGTTGAAAGGATATAAAAATACAGTCAATTATTGCATTCGAATGATGTAAAATTAAAATGATAATATGAAGATAAGAAATTTTCCTTTACAGGAAAATAATGCCGACATGTTAGAAGTTGAACTGTTATACGGTTGAAAGAAGAAATTCTGACGTCAATCAAAACGGACTTGACATGCTATTACGGTGGATAGGGAACAAAAAATGCAGGACTTCTGTTCGTAAATGAACGCTTTCAAGTCAGCCACTCACTTGATACTGCCCAAAAATATCAGAAAGTACTATCAATTGTAAAAAATTTTAGTAGATTGATCCAGGTAGAAATTGTTCACTCTAGAGCTACTTTTGAAGATACCCTTACAGACAAAACGGTTAGAGAAGCTGCATTCATATGCGAATTCAATTTTGCTACTCTGAGTTAGAGCTTAGACACAAATGTATGGGCCGCGGAAACCCTCGCTGTCCGCCATGACACAATTTCAGAAGCGTAGGATCTGAGAAACCTCTGTGACTGCTTGCAACATATTCCTATATTACAAATGTAGTCTTCAACAGCTGAGGGGATATATCAGTGTTGATTATTATTATTATTATTGAAGGTAATTGTTGTGGTCCTGCTGCCGTGATGCCCGTCAGACTTGTGCGAAGGCTGGACTTCATTGAAGTCTTGCTGAGGTCGTCAGCGAGCTCAAGTCTGAGACGCGCTCATGGAATCTCTATTAAACTTCAGGAACAGCAGAACTGAGATCAATTTCTTTATAAGTGGTGTGTTTTTCTTCTCATTCTGCTCTAGTCCTGAATCAGGATAAGATATTCGAGCAAAAACATCAATATTTTTTCACAGCTGCTTATGCCAAATGAAATTAAATTTGTATCAAATGAAAATCAACTTGAATACTATTAAAAATACTGTAAGATTTAATGAAAATAATAAAAAATGTTTCAAATTGTAATAAACGGTAATTAAAATGTAAATTATTATTGTAAATTATTTCAAATGGATTCTGAGATCCTCATACTTCTGAAAATATAAATGGGATTGAGAAAGACGAGTTATTGAGAAATACACAAGTTATTAATCTGTGAGATACACGAGCTCCAATTAGATTTTCATTTAACACAAACAGACGTGAGAAAGAAATATGATATGACTTAATATTAACACAATTGTGCGTTCGTTTTTTTTGATGCGTTACGCATGGTTGCCCATTTATACTTGAGTATGTCGGTTTAGAGTGGGTATACATCATACTCATCTACTCCTATGCTTCTAGTTCTTTCTTTGTGAGCCATGCTTTAAGTATTAAATGCAGAAAGCTTCATGGATATGGATGTTGAGCTGGTGTTGTGGAGACGTACATATTCAAATTGATTTGATTTCAGCTTAGTTTCCTAGATCTTGATTTTGTTTATTTTAAGTTTAGGTTTTATAATCTCGTCGTCAATACCACGATTGACACCAGCGAGAAAATGAAGGAGACGCCACTACCAGCTACACGAAGATCAGAGACTTGCAAGATTTAAGAGAAACAGAGTGCATCACAGGAGCATACACATTACTTATAATTTCACCCTCCATAAAATTTTATACTGTTGAGATTATTTGAGTCCCATCAATTATTATTGTTACAAACTACATAGATTGAAGCCTGCTCTGAATTTTATCAGCATGCTCTTTGATGCAATTTGTCCTTACTGTGTTCAAGATGGATGTGAGGTATTGCTGACCTGTTCAGTGCTGACCCGTTCAGGCGTGAACACCTGACGCAGTAGGGAATAGAGGGACGGAGGCGCGTGGGTATAAAAGCGGTCTCGACGCTGGGGAGGAGCAGTGCAGTCACTTGTTTCTTAGGAGTTGTTCGTGAGAACACGAGACACCGCTGCTATTCTGTCGCAGCACTCACAAGCTATGAAAACTCAAGTTCTACGTTCTGAAATCCATCAAAAATGAAGGTAACTGTAAATATAGAACATAAATCTATGTAGGTCATATAAAATACTTCAAGTTGTCAAGACTCATGTTTGAAATTGTAGCTTTTTTGATGTGTGTTTGAGTGGAGTAACGTTTTACAGCATAAAACATGAGGAACTAAACACAGCAACGATTATCATGCACGTGTAACTTGGAGTGCTTTCAGGTCCTCGTTTGTATGATGTCAGCTAACTCATAATATCATCCACCTTCTCTTCTGAAGTGTTTGTAGAGTTCTTGTTGAAAAGCAGCTAAACTAACAGATCTTTGACGACATAACCTCATGAAATTCTAAGGCTTAAGACCAGCTGTCATGATGCTATCCATATACATATTTATTCAATCAAACTTGACCTCTAATCCAACATAGGGGGATATGTCATCATACTCTTCTATAAATAAGAAATTTACAAAAATTTCTTGACTACCAAGAAAACTAAACCAGACAAGAATTTCCTTTGAAGTGATCGAAACACACTGATCTCCACGAAGAAATAATTATTTGATTAACATACAGACTCTAACCTACAAACATGGCCGTGCATTCGTAATTAATTTTTAGCGGCTGAAAGTTTATTCGATCAAGATTTTCTGTCAAGTGCGCATATGAACACGGCATTGGTATGCATGTTTCAAGTTTTGGTACGTACTGTACGATAACACTTTAACGAACGGTGGGCTGTAAATAACTGTGCTATGTACGGTATGCTAACACTATGCTAACGATGGATAGTATAGAACAGCGTAGTAAAGTATGGTAATACTTTAACAGTGCACAGTATAGAACAGTGAAGTACAGTATGGTAACACTATAACGGTGCGCAGTATAGAACAGTAAAGTACAGTATGGTAACACTATAACGGTGCGCAGTATAGAACAGTAAAGTACAGAATGGTAACACTATAACGGTGCACAGTATAGAACAGTAAAGTACAGTATGGTAACACTATAACGGTGCACAGTATAGAACAGTAAAGTACAGTATGCTAACACTATAACGGCGGGCTGTACATAAGTGTTATGTGCGCTTCTCACACACTGACGGTAGGCAACACAGTGCGTTGCTATGTACGGTATTCCAACGCTAGACAGCACAGAACGGCGCTATGTTGCTACTGGGGGCGATTTTGCTGTAATTTTTTCAAGTATGAAGGTAATAAGTTACACATATATTCCTAGCTATGTACTCCTATCTACCAGCGAACGAATGTAGTCTTACCTACCTCTACCTATATATTATACTTTGTAATCTTGCTTTCTAACACACATCTACCACGTGTGAGGGAAAAGATAAAACAGTTTTATTGCATGCGTTAAGTTCCTTCAGTTTTGCATCCTTGTTGATGTTCTTGCCTTCATATACAACTGAGAATAGGATGAAGATATATTTATCATCTCAATCAACTCACTGTCGTAGAGTACAGAAATATGAAACAAGGAAGTCATGAAACTACACTGGGTTCACTCATATGAACTACGTACATAAGCACCGTACAGTCTGGAATGCATCAGTGCGGCAGTGGGAAGTCCTGAGGACAGTTTCCTCTTCTGGGGTCTGAAAAAAGCAAAACAAGTCACGTCAAAGAAGCATAAAAACGTGAGAATGGTCTTAGAAGTAGTTGATATTTCAAAACAACAAAAGAGATCCTAATAAAAAGGCAGACGAACGGCCAGAGGGTCAGTATAAACCAGACTTCTGAAAGCAACCTCAGACACTAATGGTCTCTCAGGCTAAGCAACTCTTAAGAATCTCAGTTTCAATTTTAAAGACATTATTTGTGGGATAAGTTTTTTATTACAGTGATAAGAGATTTGACCACCCTGATTCACCTCACGGTCTTTGCTCCAATGGGAAGTTGAATACAACATTTTTGACAGTTATTGAAATAAATGCAGTCATTTGTGAATTTATATTTTGTTATAACTACACAAATAAATTTTCTGCGCATAAAAATGAAAATGAAAATAAGTTAACAGAGTTAAAATCACTAAAGTCACTAAGTTTGTGGTTGAATGAAGATTCATTAACAAATAAAATTATTGCATGTTGGTGAGTAGGCAAGCAAATTGCTGACTTATTGCTCTGTCTGGGATTAAAAGAAAGCATTAAAATAAGGAAATGTTTGTTAGGTATGGAAGAAAGAGGGACTTTCTAAAACAGAATTAAAAATATTCTTTTGCCTGAACAAAGATTACAAATTTTAGGGCTGTTGAACTTTGACGAATTTACTTTCTGTGAAATGAACTTTTAAGAAGAGAAATTTAGCTCAGCTATTTTGTAGTCTGCTTACTGTCACAGAGAACATGCCTCACTAATCAGCAAAAAAATTCGATAAAATTTCGTACAGGAATCTTTGTTATTTAAAATGTACTGAGAGCCAAAGACTGAAGTGCTCCTGATGACTGGGATTTGTATGACGAACTGAAATAAAACACCTTAAATAATATTAGTGTGCAAGTAGGATGTTATAGTTAACTTGAGTCTAATTCAATAGCATTTGACTTAATTGAGAACAATAAACTCAGAAAAAAAGCCGATCGTAAGATATTTTACTAAGAGCTGGATTAAAGAAGCTGTTTCAATATGGAAGCCCTATTTATTCTACTCTGAATGTATTTTTTTTATCGACTAACTTGATCTGTTGCTCTCTTTTGTGTCAAGCGCTGCTGTGAAGCACTGACTTATTTACCCTCAGTATAAATATATGTCAATATTTCTGAATTATTTTGCCAGTACGTTTCTCTGTACGAACATTATTCGCTCCCTTTGGTGATAATCGCAGAAATTCACTTGGGTTTCGTATGATTTGGATTTGGAGGAAAAAGTTCATAGCATAGCACATTCAAAGCTTGAACTCATACTGAACATATTTTTGTTCAGTGATTTTTACTAACTTCGTTCGCTATTACATACAGTAATGGTAAATTCTGGAACATGAACCGCAAAATTTGTTCAACTACTCAATTCATCAATTTATTTTAAAAGACTAGCTTTTTTTGCATGGAATTTTTGAAAAATAGAGCTAAAAAATTATTCTAATTTTGTGCATTATTTCAGGTATTGACACACGTACAACTGTTGCTGGTGCTGGTGAGCGGCTGCGTGTCAGCTCCTGCCCAGCTGGGCCTAGGCACATCCCCCAACAAGGCCCACAATCTTGTGGGTCGTAACTCCTACACCTACAACACTGATGAACCCTCCAGCCTTCCCGACCACTTCGAGCTTGCGGGACCAGTGAGTTGCATTTTATTCCCTGAAGTGGTCAAACTGCTCCAGTCTGGCTGACAAGACACTGTCTGAGTCTGGCTGACAAGAAACTGCCTGTCTGGCTGACAAGAAACTGCCTGTCTGGCTGACAAGAAACTGCCTGTCTGACTGACAAGAAACTGCCTGAGTCTGGCTGACGAGAAACTGCCTGTCTGGCTGACAAGAAACTGCCTGTCTGGCTGACAAGAAACTGCATGAGTCTGGCTGACGAGAAACTGCCTGTCTGACTGACAAGAAACTGCCTGAGTCTGGC
Source organism: Trinorchestia longiramus (assembly GCA_006783055.1). Taxonomy (NCBI): domain Eukaryota; kingdom Metazoa; phylum Arthropoda; class Malacostraca; order Amphipoda; family Talitridae; genus Trinorchestia; species Trinorchestia longiramus. Next base: position 217,400 of record VCRD01000012.1, read on the forward strand.
TGACGAGAAACTGCCTGTCTGACTGACAAGAAACTGCCTGAGTCTGGCTTAGCCTCATTGACAAGAGGAGATATTTTTCATGAAGCTGTACGCAAAAAATCAATGACTAAAATAATAACTATTGTGACCGGTCACACTAAATATCTTTAACACGCTTTTCTCCAGAAAACGATAAAAGAATATAGTTTTGAATCTTAATTTAGATTGCTTCATAACATCTTAATTTAGAGTGCTTCATAATATTTTAATTTAGATTGCTTCATAACATCTCAATTTAGATTGCTTCATAACATCTTAATTTAGATTGCTTCATAACATCTTAATTTAGATTGCTTCACAACATCTTAATTTAGATTGCTTCATAACATCCACTGAATTGCTTGTGTATGAACAACTCATCGCTCAGCTAAGCTCAGCTACGTGAGCGTTTTATGGGAAGTTTTTTCAAAGATTCTCTAGTATTACAGAATATTACTTTGCTGGTTTTCGTTATTCGTTATACGGGAAAACATGATTGAAACATGAAGAGGAATTACATGACATCTGGTCAAACCAACTAACACATTTAGAATGAACTATCATATGAATAAATTTTCTGACAATGAAACGGGCAAATCTGAATCAAATTCTACAAATCACTCTCTTAAAATCCCTTTACAAATGAAAATAATCAATTAAAAAAATTGCTTTTATACTACAATAAGAACAGACTTTGATCTACCCCCAGGTCAAGGGATACGAATAGTTTTAAAATCACAAACTGCTCGTTGTGATTTGGTGGAATTTTCAACGAGCTCCTAAATAGACATGACTCAGGAACTTGCTGGGCAGCTTTGCAACCAGTGCCTGACGCTGTTCAGGGCTCCGTTCTGTGGTCATCTTCGCAGCTTGTTTCAAGGTTGTTCAGTAATTACTGTTCTCGCTGCCTGAACTGCGAGCGCTCATCCATGTTGCAATTGTTAGGGCTTCCAAAATGAAGCTCTTTTGCCTAATTCCGGGACTGAATGAATGATGCCAGGAAGGACGGGAAATCCCGAGATGGTTTTAGATTTTTACTTCAGTAATGAAGTACACAGTCGCGCTAGCGCGAAGAAGGGTGTGAATTGAATGGCAAACCATCCTTATTCTTGAAATAAAATACTCTGGCTTACGTTTTTAAAATATTTTCAGGGAGACTATAATTTGAGCGTGCTTTGTCGAGATTTAAGTTTCATTTTGCGCTTCTTCAAAAAATATTATGGAATGAGTGAATGAATTCCAATTTTTATGCTATTTAATATTTCGAAAAGATATTTAAGTTATTATTTCATTGTAACACATAAAAAGGGAAAAAATACACATCAAATGAGAAGATGGGAACAACAACCTGTCTCCGGTCACACTGCCATGTACCAACAGCACAGGGCCGTGCATAAGTCGTACAAACTGTCTCCCAAAAGCTTCGTTTTGCTGGTGTAGCTTAAAAATGATCAGTTAATGCTTACACAACAAAACAAACTACAGAGTTTGTACACGACAGACTAAACTGCCGAGCAAACTACTGAGTTATCAACAAGTTAAAGTGCTGATTATTCTTCCGAGTGAGTAATGAGTGAATATTAACTACAAAAATATAGAATTAAGCACTCATTCTTTAGTCATTCACAAAGTTAATCACAGGAAGTTGGAAGATCCGCATATGGTACTTTCTGAAGTAATTATTTTCCCCATATTTTGACAGGCGAGCTCTTCATTATAAAATCTTCAAATGTAAATTTTACATTTTGATGCATGCTACATCCTTTGATGCACTGGACACCCTTAAAAATTTCGAATAAGGCCATCAGATAAAAATATTCCTTTGTACTTCATTGTCCAATCATCTAAATAACGTCACATGCCATTCACAGGATGCAAATGGTTTTTGGAGAGCTTCTGTATGTTAGTGAAAAAATGAGTCTTAGAAGCCGCAAACTACCCTAAATATATTTAAGAAAAACAAAGTACGTAACAGATCTCATGTTATTATTTCAAAACAGAAGAAATTAGTTGATAGCAATTAACGAGTGTAGGAATAGCGGCAAATGCCAGCAGTTAACCATGTTTCTGTGTTATATCCCCACCCGCTAAAATGTGCTTCTCATTCCAGCCTCCTGCGCCCATTTTCCTCGACCGCATTAAGGAGACACAGGCATTCTTCCCCTCGAAACGCACGTCGAGTTCCACTACCACCACGACCTTACCTCCGCCTCCTTCAGGTCTTTACGGGGCACCCATCCCCACCTCAGACTCCGAGACCTCAAATCTCAACTCGAACTTCGTTTCGGTAGGTCTGCAGGGCAACCAATATTTCCAAGGACCTCCGCTGCGCGCGTCAGGTTGAAGCAAAATGCAGAAAATCACTTCATAATCTTGCATGTTCAGTTTAGGCAGAAGAGTTCTGATCATGTTTTAGGGAGGTGAGCCAGGTGCACAGTACAGGCTGCTGTTTATAAGAGAGCCTTATTCTAATACTAATATTATTAGTAATTACTTGTGTTATTAACACGACTTTTAGGTGACTAGAAATGAAACTCTTTAAATTATAACCGTGCGTTTTGACGATATAGCATGAATTTACCTCAAAAAATTTGTATACAATCACACGGTAGTCTTTACATGTGCAATACAAACGTTTCTCTGTTTTCCCTTACATCAGATTTCATGATTCAAGCTTAAAATACTAAAATATAATATAATATAATAGAATTGAATAAAATAGAATCGAATAGCATGCAGTAGAATAGAATAAAATAGGGTAAAAGAAACGACCGCATGCCTATTCCTGGGTTGCTCCATAAGTCTCATGCCGCTGTCCCTTCGCTATACTCTGTTACATCTAAGAAAATTTAACCTCGATCTTCTTCTGTCTGACTGATTTATTAGTTAGAATAGTGCAAATATAATCAATATTCTCCATAGCCAAGTACACTAGTTATTTTATGCGTACAAAATATTTTTAGTTGTAATAACAGCGTCAGAAAAATAATCATAGTATTTTTTTCAACCACAGTGAAAGAAGAAAACGAAGACTCATTCTAGAGAGCCCTGAAACCCACTTTTTCGGTGTACTTTCTTTTTTATTCGCCTTCCTGTCTTTGAAGTTGAACCAAACTGAATACAGGTTAAAATAAACAGCGTTTTCTTATGGTCTTTTCATGATCTAAAAGTTTCAGTACGTTGCACTATATCGAAGGTTTTATATGGATTTTCAAATGTGAACATTTTATAATAACCCTTTACATATCAAACAACTTTAAAAAGTGTCTAAATGTATCTAGCATAATTGTATGTACTAACAACTACTGTGAAATGTCTTTGTATAAAGAATAAACGACGTATGAAGGAATTTTTTAATTGCATCCCTAAAATGCATGTTGTGAACTTAGATCACTTCTACATGAAACCCCTTCCTCCAACGCACAAGCTCCGCATGTAGCGTAAACAATTAATTCTAAACTTCTGAGTAATCCATGTACACAATCATGCTCGCACATGAGTGTGAATTAAGGTTAGTGCTATAAAGTGATGTGAAAAATGACTCGAGTGAAATTAATGTATGTTGATCTTTTTACATGATATGCAAGGTAGCGTACTGGTCACAATACAGTTGGGGAAAAAATGTATTCACATATTGACATTCTGTAGTCCATACATATTAGGAAATCACACGTACTTTTTAATAAACAAGTAATTTATAATGGGATCAATGTAACTAAATTGGTTTGGTGAAGTCGCTCTTATTTTGAAATGATGTTTCAGTACCATCTCTTCAGTCGATGAAGTTTGATCATTAATCTATTTGGTAGCTGGTACCTGTGTGTGACGTCACTCTGTGTGTGACGTCACTCTGTGTATGACAAAACTCTTATTACATTCAAGGAATATTTGTACTAAAAAACTCACTTTGCGTGACTGAGAAGGGAATGCTTCAAGCACGACGATCTGTAAGTTAAATACAATTTAATGATTGATCTTCGGAAACTCTTGTTTTCGTGAAAAGATTTTAGAATTACGCACTTATGACACGTTCAGTGAATGAAATGAATTAGTTCAGGTTTTCGAATAATTGAGATAATTAATATATTTGTTCAATTTAAAAGTAAAATTTCTTCTATCACCATGCCATATAATCATTTTTCACATTTCAGCTAACTAAAAGTCGTTGAATTTGTCAATTTGATTAACTCTAAGGAGTCGAAAACATGTAATCCAATGGTAAACTGTTCAATATACCTCAGGCTTAAGAGCAAGAGGAATGTCACGGCAGGGGTGAACAGCTCCATTGTTGTTCGCTTCGTGTGTGAGGGTCAAGCACGCACAGGCAACGCAGGATTGTTATTAAACTTATCACGTTGCAGGAACCTCGTACAACATTTACTGAACAAAATAATAGGCTTCAAGCATCCTAGCATTGTAATATGATAGCTGAAGAACTTTTATGAGGTAACAAGAACTATAGCGATCAGCCAAGTTCTGCTACGCGAGACGCTCAGTAAATAGAGTCTAAGGATCGTTGTGACGTTAACAAGGCAGATCCGAGGTCCACAACGCTCGGATATCAGCAGGTCAGTTAGGTGCTACAGGCTTTCAGACTGTCCTGTCACCTTCTTGAGCTTGACAACGGGAAGAGAAAATATCTCATCATCAACCACGAATAACCAAATCTTCGCCTTCTGAAAGTCTCCAAGACATGTTTCAGAGAGACATGAGATGTACGAGCACGTTTCATAGAGAGTATTGTAAAGAGTACTAAAAATCGGCAAATTCACGTAATGTCAACTCACAATATCAGTATTCGAGAAGGGGTCAGCTTCGAGAACGTCTAGCAAGATCAGGACATGCTGTATAAGACAATAAAATATCTTTTCTTTTTGGAAATTTTTGAGAGAATCATGCATTGCACGGTCATTTAAATACAAAATCCATTGACGCCAACCTGTTTACTGAACAGCTAGACCGTTTTGAAAGCAAATCATGATGTCCTTGTTATTACCTGCATAACTCACATGCAAACATACATTGCCAAACTGAGCATTGTTTGAAACATTCGGAATAAATAAAGGAATTTTAGGGCACAGAATTTGTTTCATGCACCGGTAGCCTAGACATGACCTCATCATATTGCTGAACTAAATCTATATTCCCATAAACTAACTGTAAATATTTGCTGAATCCGATGTTAGGCAAAAGGTTAAATAAGGTTGAAAAAATTCATGAGCTTGTGAAAACAATCCAGCAGCCAGATTGATGAAACTCAATTTCCCCAATCGTAAATGAATCATGACAGGCTGCTGTTCACAATTACTTAATGATATCTAAATGATATCATCCTAAAGCAGCAACATACAACCATCATTTAGGGTTTCCACTTGCTCATAAAACCGAGCTTGCTAATCGTAACTTATTCTTTAAAAAACTTATTCTCTTTTATCCCATCATAATTTCAAACCAAACAGACACCTCATGTCCACTCAAATTCCAGAACTATCCTGCAAGCCTTATATAAATGCTAAATCGTGACTAAAATCCTGCCTTGACTCCTTGTTTTGCTAATTTTTCTTGTGCATTAATACTTGTAGTGGAAGGCTATTTTAATAACGTTGAACTATACTTAAGGGTTTCCCGGGCCGACGTTCCTTTAACCCTCTACTGCCTGAATTATGATTCCATAGTCCACACTCAATAACTTGACTTCAGCACCAGTGATAATATTTTTGGTCTGTTGCTGTTTGTGAGACAACAGTAACCTGTTCTTTGTCAGAGAAAACCGGCCTGATGTTCCTACTGCCTATAATATAAGCATAATCTGAATTATTTTCCATGTTCTCTGTGAGTGACATAAGGCGGCGGAGGTTTAACAACTTGTAAACTAGAAATAGAATAATTTTCTCTTACTGAACAAACCGTGCCTGTGGTGCAAGAACGAGTAAAGATACTCATTGTCTTTTTTCGGTGCCACATAAAATACTCTTCTAAATTGCTTTTTAATTAAAATAACAAACTAAAAAATTGCGCAGTGATCCAATAACAAAATCAGATACAGCGTGTTAAATCACTATTCTATTTTCTTTAAAATTCACTGCTCTAATAAACAATGAGAAATAAATCCTTCCCCGACCTCACTGGCGTACACTGCCACTGCACACAGAGTACACAGTAGAACAATTTTATACTGATACAATAAAGAATTGCATGACCTAGGATGAGAGATTGTTTATTTGCTTAGACCTCTCTGGGTAGAACACACGTAATTATTAAGTAGCATCAAGTAAAGTTGTGCAAGACCTTTTTACAATTTACCCTTTTCTTTCCATCTCGCGGATGCGGCCAGAAATTGATGAGAGTTTGACCACCAGGATCCACTAGCTCCAGCAGACCTCTATACACTTACTACAGATCTCGTTGTCCAAATTTAACAATATTGCGTAGCTTACAGCATTTTCCGTAGCATACTGTATGATGAAATAATACATACAAGCCTACACTTTATCTGTTAATTCTCTATTGCTCCATCCGCTTGCCAAAGTCTTTGATGCTCTTTTGTATTGTTATGCTTATCATCAATAGGTTAGTCGAAAAATTCTCAATCGAGTGCTAACTCTTACTTATTTTGACAGTTTTTTCAATTCACAAACAAATATAAGTTCTAAAGCAATCTTGGTTATAACAAATAACGCAGTTGATAGAACACAGCCCGTTGCTTTACAGTTGGACTTCGACCTGGAAGTGCCGGAAGTGGTGGAAGTCTCACCAACTCCAGCCACTCTACCAACACCCAAGGGCTTCTCACCTCCTCCACCCCTTGAAATGAACACGTCCATGCAGCCGTACATGCCCTACCAGATCGCTTGGAGCGTTAGAGATGCCAACGCAGGACATCAGTTCAGTCACAAGGAGACCAGTAAGGGTGAGGATGTAAGGGGGGAGTATAGGGTTCTGCTGCCCGACGGCCGGACCCAAATCGTTACTTTCAGGGCGGATCCATCATCAGGATATAATGCAGCCGTAACTTACACCAAAGTCAACGCATAGTGATCCTAATTAGTGATCCTAATTAGATATCTTGTCAGGAACAGACTGAATCCAACTCCTAAAGGTTACTTCTAGTAAATGATGAGCTCTTAACAGAATAATGCGATTTCATATTCGAATACATGAACAGTTTTTTATATAATTTTTTGCAATGATAGGTTCTGTTCTAAAGGCCTGACACTTGTATTCTCGGGTGTGAGGAAGCAAATCACTTTCTAGCACTTGAGGTGCGTTGTGCTAGCTATATACATTAAAAGATTTATTGCTTAAGGTGAATAAGTCGAGTCACTACACTCCATAGCAGCTGCCCCGAAGAGAAGATTATAGTGTATTTACGTTCCAGCCCTCAGACTTCTCTTAGCTCTGAGCAGGCTCTGAAAATCTTTTCCTTGATGTACTCAAAAAGAACGTATGAAATGGTAAGGAACAGTCGAGGAACCCAACAAGATAATGGCAAGGAAAACGTTTTGCCTCATACACACATACATGGAGAGGCAGTAAGGCAAACGAAAACATGTGTTGTAACAGTGCGGTTGAGTTATGAATTCGTATTTTTGTCACTGGTGTGGAGCACAGGCGTAGCATGACTTCAGATATACGTTAACTCTGTGGTCCATTGACCCTCAGGCTACATGCACAGGACGTTCGGTGATAATAGGTCGGTGGTCAGCGCTTAGGTCAATCTGCTTCTTATGAGCTTTAACACAATGCGTTCCCCGCAACAAGTGTCACAAGAGATTTTTTGACTTGAGGATATCTTGGCAAGGAGTACTGAGTCTGAGCCTAGGCAATACTAGGATTCTAGGCTTCCTTATGAAGCTTTTTGAGCAGCCTGCTGAGGCAACTCGTTTGTAGCATCGTCGATCTGAATTATTACTATAATTCGTCGTCTATCATTAGAGGTGACTAGAAGCATAGTAAAGTAACTCAGCGGAACTTCAGTTTTGGTGAAGTGGATGCTTGCTGTGCACTACCTGGACTGGGACTCACGGATGCAACTTACCTGCTGATTGGTCAACACGTAAGTGGCGGCTCATTTACGTCACAGTAATGCAATGAAACGTCATGTACAATGTAGTGCAATCTTGTAGTTCACTACGAAGTCTTCGAAAATAAAAAAAAAATTCGGAATTCATTTTACTATTTTAAGAAGTGTCTAACAATGAGATGTATTGGGATGAGTATATATTATACAAATATGCATGTATTTACCATTGTATTTATATATATGTATGAAAAAATGAAAATCCTGTTTAATGAGTCGAATGATGTAAAGAAATTTGAGTATACATATATACATGTAATACATTTATGCATTTGAGATATTTTATATCTTAAAATATCATAATGCCAATTTCTTCACTGAAGAAAGTTTCCAGAAATTTCTGTGTGAATTACTTGTGTGGCAGAAGAAAATAGATAACACATGTTCATACATCCATTGAGAATAAATGCAACAACCACACATGAGAAACACACATGCTACTTAACTTTAGGTGACACAAAACTTGAAATGCCTTCAATGACTGCAAGTATTGTTTGAAACCATTTTGAATTTATGTTAAGAAATTCAGTAGGTCAACCGGCACTGCCCGGGAGCTTTCTTGTTATTTTATCTCATATATACTGAGTGATGAAGCTTGTTTTGAGCACAAATTTTTATGTATATGAGAGTTCGAATTTTAAACAACCAAAGAGTTGACTGGTGGTTAAGATAACCACAGACCAGTCAACAACCGCTGCGGACGACGGTTATAATAACGTATATTCGTATTCCTACATCGTTATTTTGGCAGGGCATTTCTACCTTATTTGTTCTGCTCTAGTCTAATAGTAACTTAGGGCATTTCATTCTTTATTTGATAACATTGTTCATGCATGAATAGTTAAATTCGAGTAAGATGATTCGAGCGTCTGAAGTCTACTATTACGCTGGTCTATTCTGTTATCTCATGTCTAATTTAGTGAACCAGATTTCATGGCAGTTTTTTGGGCTGAATGAGAAAATAATGGTGGTTTCGTTCAATGATAGCTAGTTTTTTATCCATACAAACAAACATATTGTGTATGAATTCCAATTAATTTGTAGGTGAATGAAATACAATAATGGTAAATTTGAAGTTTATTTATTCACAGATAGATCACAGAACGCTTTCATAAGAACCAAAAAAGTAGAACAAAGAAGAAGCCACTCATGAATGAGAAATCTTTATAGGCACTTCTGGTATCTTTGAGAGGACGCCACTTCCTTTGTGTGACAGCAAAAGTTGCAGTCTGCTTATGATCCATTGAAAAAAATCTAGAACAGAGAAGTCGAAAAATATTTGATTGGTAGCTTCCCCCCAGTAGTTGTGGTGAATCTGAAACTACAAATTCAAGCATCAGTGTATAGTTTTAGGATAATATATTTTTGATCAAATTTCAACCTATTTTAGAAACCAAGATCAGCTTAGAGAATGTGAACAATCTTTTTGAATTTCGGCAAACAAAATGACCCTGAATAATTTCAAGAAACGAGACGACCGATGTAAAACTGAGTAGGACTCTGTGTCTTGTCAACGTTATATCTAATGAGTGAACCAAGTTTACTGTTAGCGGGGACAAAATTCATTCTTATCTTCAATTTCCCAATATTATCGATGCATGTCTCTCACTGTAATGTCATGACATGCAACATACTCTCTGATATCAAATTTAAAATGTTCTAGTCGTTTACATGCTGTCAATATAAATACTTATTGAATCACTCATTTTTCATCTCAATTATTCTATTCCCTAATCATAGGCCATGATGCCCTTTTTAATGTTTTATTCTATTCATATTTATTAGGTGTTTTCATAATGGGATATGACTTTTACGAAAATATAAAGTTTAATAAGTTACATAGTTTATATTTTTTCACGTAGATTGCAACCAACCACTAGGCTGCCGAGAGAGAGATAAAAAACATTTGCATTTGTTGCCGGCAGAACATAGAGGATGTAAATTACATTTTATTGCATGAGTATATGCGAATTTTTCCTTTGAATGTTAGGTTATAGTAATTTTAATTATTTTACATAATAAATACTTTACAAGTGATTTTAAAGCAGATATTGTACCTGCTCAAGGTTACGTATAACAACAAAACTTCCCATTAACGTTATTTCAAGCACCGCAAGTGACGTGATCATGGTGAGAAAACATAGCATTTCGAAATTTAGGAAAAACTCAGAAAATTGATAATTGAATATAAACATACGATTTGTATCTAATTTCGTTTAAAATGAACAATATTGAAGTTATGACATGCAGCGCTCTCGATGTTCAAGATTTTACACGTATAAATGCCTTTATTTCACAGAATATATTGCATCTTTTATTTATTCGATTTAAGGCGCAAGCAAGTGTAATAACAATTAAATAGGGACGAAGGTCTGATAAATAGCTGCTACTGTCGCAAAGAGTAACAAGGGAAAGGAAACGCTAAAGGCTTACAGGTTAAGACGAAGAGTTGTTGTTATTTCTCTGGTTTTTTATTTATAAATTGCATGAAAATGTAATGCAGTAATTTTAGGTTGCTGTCCATCATTTGAAGCGCATCTTCTATTCCCAAAAATCCGTTGTTTTTCAAAGTTATCGATGATATAATACAGGGTGTCTCAAAAAAATGTACTCACCCTTTAACCGTTGCTAACATGCTGTCTTCTTTGTGTTGCAGGTGTGAGGTTCGAACCTTTGCAAACATGATTCTTCAATCATTTTTAATCATGTTCGCAAAGGTTCGAACCTCACACCGGCAACACAAAGAAGACAGCATGTTAGCAACGGTTAAAGGGTGAGTACATTTTTTTGAGACACCCTGTAGTTTTGTCACAGGGTCCACCAAAAAGACGCAGTGCATCCTGTTTATGTAATTGATTTTCTTTACCTCGAACCTTAAGTCGAAATCGATATCATTTATCACCATACATTTATTTACTATAAATATATTATTATACCTTTATTATTATACATTTATTACTATGTATTTCCTGCCCAAATGAGTTTAAATTCTTTCTTAGGTACGCATAGTTCAGTGCAACACATTGTGCAGTTCTGCATCAGGTGTCTACTACTAACAAAACAAACAAGCGCACTTCATAAATATCTGGCTTATATAAAATAATTATTGACAAATGTCCTTTGAAGCTATTGTATGGATAAAATTAAAGCAGACAAATCAATGGTCAATTAAAGACGTTGAATCTATTATTCATATTTAAATTAAAGACAAGTAGTGAGAATGTCTGCTTCTTCTTCAGTTTACTCCGTCAGTGATCGATACTTTCGACTTTAATGAATCTCAAGAGATGAAGTTTATTGTTGATTCAGGGATGAATATTATTGTTGATACAGGGATGAATATTATTGTTGATACAGGGATGAATGTTATTGTTGATACAGGGATGAATGTTATTGTTGATATAGGGATGAATGTTATTGTTGATACAGGGATACATGTTATTGTTGATACAGGGATTCATGTTATTTGATAAACAATATGTGCACTTTAATATACCTTAAAAGCATGCGTAGGTAATTGCCTCAATATTGAAACAGTATCCCATTTTAAACTTATGAATTTTTTATGAGAAATAATATAAAAAATAGCTGCAGCGTACATTTTAAATCTGAAACTAAATTTTTATTGAAATACTAGGGGGATGCTGGCGTCTAGACTAGCTTTCGGATTGATTAAACTTAGAAGTAGAAAAACCCAAAATATTATTATTATTATTATTATTATTTTAGTATTATTATTGTTATTAAAATAAATTAAATATTATTATCTATTATTAAGAATGGAGACTTCAAATAAGACCTATGGTCGCCTGCTTACAGCACACGGGGACAGAGAAGTGTTGTGTTTTCAGGGAAATTTAAATATTACTTCAACAACATGCCCTACTAGCATTGCAATGAACATTTCTGACTCCCAGGAAAATACAATAACAATAATATATTCACAGGTCCGCATGACACATGATGGAACTGAAGAATGAGTGAGTAAGTCTAGACTCTTTTTAGTTAGATGACTTATACAGTAACTTGTACATGAACAATTGTGTTTAAGTTGTATTAAAATAGTTAAAAATTGAAACATTTTTCAGCAAAGTTTCTTTTCTTGTTGTGAGTAATGTACATTATTTATTAATTGTTTCATATTTTATGTTACGCAAAAGCTTAAAATATTTAGCTATCCTTATCCCTGCTGCCACTTCTCTTGGACCCCAAAGCTGTGTTCCATTCACGGCTGATTTACTGTGTCCGGACGCACAGGTCGTGCTAACGGCAAAAAACGGTCATTAATTATAACCATATTCTGTAAACCACAGAGACAAGCTCTTAAAGGTCTATTAGAAGACCTTTAATAGAATTGGAAAATTCTAAGTTCCTATTTTTGTTCATTCTTAATTTCAAATTTTTATTCAATAATGATTTGGACTAACACTTCTTTAATATAGTATCATATTATAATAACTTTTAATTTCATTTATGTAGTCATTAAAGATTGTGTATAAGTACAGCATGTCCAAATTATAAATACATCGTGTAAAAATACAACAAATTGATTGGAGTCTGACAAGCTACAGGATGAAGCGCATTTTTAATAAACTGAATGTGTCTGTCTGCATTAATGACCGCCTTATCAACAACGACTTCTCAGCTGGTAGATTACGAACCATACAAACAATTTCTAGTACAAGAAGAACTACATGTATTCATTGTGTTGAGAGGACTATACAGCTACATGAAGCTTATCTTTACACTTGAAAAGATTAGGTATTATACATCTACGTACAATTATAATTAATATGAACGATTATAAAACATTTATATTGAATACACAATTGTCAGGTAAAGTGAGTATTTTATGTTTAATAAAATATCTTTCTAAAAGTTCTAATAACTGCAATTGCGGTTCATAAAATTATATCCTACATATGGGAGAGACAAACCGATCAGGTTAGGTTGTGCTACATCAATGTGTTTTGAGTTGGTCTTATACCATTTACAAACTTCCTCACTAGATTTTGAAAAATAACAATATCTGTTTTTAACAATATAACTACTAAAGAAAGAAAAAATTTGCATCAAAAAGTTGAAATTGAAACTTAGTCCGCACACACGTGTAAGCAAAGTATTAAGGCAGCTTATTTAGCAATGGACGTTGCAGAAATCGAAGGAGCCGGAGCATAAATCAGATATATATGTATCTTATACTAGACAAAAATCATTAACATTTTCAACAGCTGGACAGTTTAACTACAGGAACTTGTTGTTATTTCCTCATCCCAAGGTACAGGTTAGTTTAGAAGGTCGTTTGTTCAGAAAATAAAATTAAACGATTCTGACGATTGGTCTCGGTCGTCGTTGACGAAAATGTTTCCTACGGTCTTGAAATTTGTTGTCAACGTAAAAATGAAAAACGATGCTATTTATGCAGTCATGAGGCTTTTTATGATGTTCAAGCCGGACGTTCATCTGGCCGTCTTCACTCGTGTCGCAGCTTCTGTGAATAATCCATTCGTCGAAAGCAGCTTATGTGAATAAGCAATTCGTCGGAATATTTGTGGAAATTTAAGTAAAAATCTGTCATTTGACGCTGTTGTGACGTCTTTTCAACATCAATAAACTTGCAGTCATCGTCGCCAGCTTTATTTGCTCTGTGAGTAACTGTAGTGAACCAGGAGGAATTCCCGAGTTCTTCCGGGTGATCTTGAAAAGTAGGGAGGAGCGACAACGAGATACTGCTTTGTACGCTGCTCGGAATTCCCACTAGGGAAAGGGGCACGTGAAAGGTTTCTGCATTTTATTAGCGCTTGCTCGATCTAATATGATTTTAGATGACTTTGGGAAGTAAAGTTGTAATTTTTCTTAGGAAAATAAGTTTTAATCTGAACTAGATCGTTCGTATGGGATATGTACGTCATATCATAACGCACACTTTGCAACTGCACGTTCTAGCTTGCCAGCAACCGGGACAAGATAAAATGTGAAGTTCGTTTTGACACTCATGACGTATGGAGTGATGATAATATCGCTGTACGAACAGCATGTTGGTACTTCACTGAACATGGACTCTGTCTTCGATTCAAAATTAGTTTATTTTGCACAGGTCTCACATTTCACGGGCACTCAATTAATGAATTGTTTTTTGAAATTATAGCAAGAAAATTAAGTATGCGTCGAATTAATTTATTCAATTTACTACAACCCTAAAAAAAAAAAATCCAGTAGCATTTTTATTTTCGTATGATCTGGTGATAAGAAAAAGGCTAAAGCATGACGTTGGAAAAAAATAGAATAATAGGATCTACACAAATTTCACTAGTGAACATATGCATATAAAGTCTTCAAATTAGGTTTGAGGATGATGCCGTCAAATACATGTAGTGTGTACTGTAGTCGCTGGTATTTTCCCCCTGTCCAGGAAGGCAACAAAGCAGGGTAAGGGCGACCACGCAAAGGTTCACTCAGTTTTCCCATTTAGAAGGCAGTACGTGCTGTCGTGTTGTGCTCCTCATTACTGAATTTCTCTTCAATTTAACTCTCAGTGACGGAAAAAAAATGATTTAAAAGTGTAAACTTCACGTCTTAAAAACAACATAATTAATGCATATTACTTTAAAGGTTTGACTATTATATCTGAATATTTAAAAACCACTTTATTGCGCACAAACCAGCACTTGAAGAACTAACAACACACATTATGAGACAGCATGGAGCTATTGAAACATTCACATGTAAAGAAATAATATCTGCTGAGCCAAATTTGTCTGCTCATCTCTAGGGCAAGTATCATTTGCCGACGATTGTTTTCGTATTAACTTGATTGTTCTCTAAATTTCTTATATTATTATTAAATTTTTAGGTTATTAATGTATTTATTAGGTGAATCTTGAGGCACACATGAATTTTATCATATGTTTCAAAAGTATATTGAGACATATTCGATGAAAACATGGTTCACAACAATTCATCTAACTGCTGTGACAAATTTTGAACGTAGAAGTTCCGTGAATTGAGCTCCCACTGAATTACTTGCAAGGCCAAAGCCTCGCATACGCACGCACAGCGTCGTACATGCTGGGACTATGCCCTCCTTGTGTGTGGCATTGAAGTCACTTGACATCGTCCATTGCGAGCCTCTGCATCCAGTCATTGTCTGCAGGGCAAATTATTTGTGAATAATTCTCGACACAATTTTCCAAATCTTGCAGTTGTTGAGCTCGGTTATAATATTTTCTATCTGTACTGATTCCATAACTTTCTTGAAAAAATATCGGAAGCAGAAAAATTGTTATTCTGACGAGCGTTTGCAGAAGACCGTTCATTTTCTTTGGGAAACAAAATCAAGTTGCCAGTGCGAGAGGTAAATTTCTGAGTGGACATTTTATCCTAGAAAATTTACGTAGAATTTGGTCCAGTTCTCTAACAGCAGTCAGAAGCATAGGCTACTAGTATTGAAACTTGAACATTGATGCATCATCATTTTCATTGTTAACGGAAAAGGCTGAAGCAACATGTTGGTAAGTCGCAAAAGTGAAGGATTGAGAAACAGCAACATTTTTTTAATAGGTACAATACTCTCAATTTTTTCTCTTAGCGTACTAAATGTTAGTCTTCTGATTTTTTTTAATTTTCTCACAGTGAATTGGAATGATCGTTGAAGAAATTTAATCGGACTTGCTAGAAAGCGAGTTACTTGAACGTCTGAAGTAAGCGAGTAAAATACTAAACAAAAACCTTACTCATCGTTTCGAGGTTCTCTGAGAAGCAATTGGTGAGTTGAGAACTATGCAAGTATTAGCAGACTCTTTTTTCTGTTAAAATCGTTTTTTTAACTTAATCTTTCAATAGTCGTGATGAGATTACGGGCATTTATACTTAAACTGAGTCTAGTGCATTATGACAGACCCACGCATGCCCACTGGGCAAGTTAGATGTGAATGCCCTTAACTTGATCTCAGTCCAGCCGGTCAAGAATATAACAAAAAATTGCAGTAAATTACTGACAGGGCGGTCCTAGGGCCCAATTATTGTTTTTATTCAATTTTTTTTATTTTGGATATTCTTCAGGTTCACCAGAAACATGTTCTCTGAGTCCAAATGACAACCAAATTTATTTGACCAACATTATTTAACAAATATTGTTTGGCTAAAACTATTTTCACACGAGCGCCACTGTAAATTAGAAGTCAATCAAAGTAATTGCCGCGTAGTTCATAGTTTTTAATTACCAAAGCAGAATGCAAACAGGTAAAATTTTTGTTTGATTTTCTTCTATTACTGTTCTTCAGGGAAAATGATTTCAAGAGCACTTCGAGCGAAGTATAACTTTTCTAATGAGATAAAAGGACATAAACTGCAAGCTGTTACCTCTCCCACGCGTCTCCTGCTGGAACCGCAAACATCCATGGCTAGACGACGCTCTAATAAAGGTTCTAATTTAAAACTTTGAACTTCAGTGATCCTCGTCGATATTAAAAAAATGGCAACTAATTGTTTGCCATTTTAAGAAATTTAGATGAAAAAATGAGAAATGAGTCTTTTTAATTTTAGCAGATTTGTTAGCGTACATAGCAGCGACCCTCTGCAAGTATCAAAACAAGAAAAAGAATTGAGGGCTACAAGAAAGTTATAACTTATATTTATTTTCATTACTATGTGAGAAACAGTTTGGAGGCGTGAATCGCAGCATCGTAAGCTCTTAACAATTAAGAGATCCTGGCCTGGTAACGCCTGCCACCAACCCAACAACCCGGTCCTCTGACGTGCTGCGGTTGCCGACTCACTCACTCGGAATTTCCGGATTTGTGGAGGTACTCTGACGAGACTTTTAGGGCTTGCGTACATAATTCAATTAAGTTCCTCCACCTACGATGGGTGAATGAACAATTCTGCGCACTGCTTATCTGTTATCTGCTTCGTGTCTGATGCTCTTGTTGCTCTAGCATGCGAAATGAGCTCAAGGGAATATACCCGCTGTTTGAGTGCAGAGGTAATTATCAAGACTTACAACGACTTGATACTAAAACTTACTTTGAATAAGTGATACCAAGAAATTATATTTGCATTGTTAATTCACTTTTCTTATATGATAAGAATAAAGAATGCAAATATACACAATATGAACGAAAGAATATTAGTAACTTGGCAATTTCCTAACGCCGGTCTCTAACTTGTTTCCACCCTTGTGAGATTATGACTAAGCTTTGCTATGCAAAGGTCAGTGACAACTCTGAAAGTAATGATAATTGCAGAACATAAGTAGAATCATCGACAAAGGTCGTGACTATTCAATTTAAAGAATAAATCGCTATATTTGAACGCTGGCCGGCTTCTGCTAGCGAGGAAAATATATACAAGGAATTGACCAAACCTGCTCTCCGTGGCCTTCCCAGAACACAAGTTGTTAGAGTCGCCCCACGATGTACTGTATACGATTGCGTTGGAATTCCACTACCGGTTTTCTCAATACGACACAACAGTGACCCTTCAAGCTGGTAGGTCATTGCTAGCTGCAGCCCAACGCTCCACCTTGATGGGCATAAAGTGTTCAAACAAAATCCTTAAAAGTAGAGGCACGATAATTACCACTCAGATGCTTCAATGATGGGTCTAAGGAAATCAAAAGATTTTCTTTTTAATTTAAAGCCAATTGCTTTTTTCTCAAATTCAGAATTTCTACTTTGTTTACATTCAAGCGCACAATGAAGGGAGATAATTTCTAGTAAAAACAGACATGAGTTGCATTCCTAACGAGACGGGCTAAAAGTAAATCTTTGCATTTCATGGTGAATATTTTTATCCAATCTGTGAAACATTCTAAATAGTATACGATAAGTAATTATTAGCAAGCACTCAGGTTTTATATCGAATTGATTTAAGTTAGATTCACATCGAATTCAATTTTACATTTTGCTGAGTCTTAAAGAAGAACATAATTTCTCTTCAACGAAGTTTGCTCAAAATAATGAAGAGATTTCCCATCGAATGACAAGAATCTAAAATCCGCATCCTTCAAGTGATGGTGAAAAACAGGTCTTCATCATTGTGTGTCAGTACGTAGACCTACAAGGATTTTGCGAGTGGGAGAAAACTAACGCATAATGAGAAATTTGAAAATTGATTTTCAAACTTTTAATTCAGTCTTATTATTACAGTTTCCCCTTTTGAAACAGAGAACGAGGAAAACTAACGCTCATTAGTTGAATGGTGAATGGGTACCAGAAAAAAGTTCTGTTCAAAGAAACGACCTATGTTCGTAAACGAGCATTCTCAGTTTCTTGCTTGCAAAATCTTGTTGACTTTTTAAGTAGCCTGGGAGTAAAATTTGTCATAATGTCAGCGAAATGCAAAATACTTGATGCACTCATTTGTGACAAGTGAGCATTCTCCTTTTGGAGTGACATTCACTTTGTAGGGTGGGCTGGACACTTTCAAGCGCGACTGAACAGACGACAGTGGCTCTCTAGCCATTCTTTATTTGTTAAACTCCTTCTGCTTCATCACAATTATACTTTTTTAGGTCCGTTTTCGCATATTATTTTGTAGAGGAACTTTAGCTTCAGAATTTTAGTTAGTATTGAAGTGGTGCTGGGGGTCAATAAACAGTCATTAATACTATATTTCATTCATCCAGTACGAGTTCACTACGGAACAAACAGTTGAGAGTGAGAAGGTTCGTGCAATTTTTCAGGAGCAAAATTTCTACCTCGATGCTTCGAGACGCATAACATAGAATTTGTTTTACCACCTAAAATGAAAGTTGACATTAGTTATTGTTGATTTTGTCGTATGTAGTCATGAACGATTAGAGAAACCACAGTTAAGTGTAAGGATTATATTCAAGTGATGATGATTGGGCACTCGCAATTATCTATGAATATGTTTTCTCAAAAATCATCTTTTGTGAGGATTTTGTTTCATACATTCTTTTTGAGTATTTCGATAAAAACGAATGTTTAATTAGTCTTTGAAAAATTTTCGGTACAGAACCGTTCTTTGTTCGTTTTAGGCAAACTGAAAAAATGAGGGCTTTTTGGGTTGCAGTCCCTCATAATATTAGTGATTATTTTACTATATACTCCCGTCATGATAGCGCAGCACACATAATTCAGTGAAACTTTTTGGCTCATTCTATGGGGTATTATAATATAATTGGAAAAACTTAGATTTGCTTACCACTGACAGAAGTTTACTGTTTTCTCATACCACATAAGCAACAAGCTTTTCAATTCCTCAATCTCGTCATTCCCGACAATTCGTTCAGATTTGGGTTCGGCTACGTCGTCTCAGCCACACATACATTTCAACCTCCGTGCATGAGTGGTGAACAACAAATTCGTACACCAGCAATTAAGTGAGTGAGTGCTGTAGTGAGGTGCTCCATCGTCACAGCCACGCACGCAAGCGTAGGGCGTGGTGAGATCTCTTGGTCTCGTGTAGGTCCAACCACGCGTACTTTGTCAGCCAAACAAAGGAGGTAATCCTTAATATTTTGCCCCCCAGTCTTTGTCTGACAACACTGATAACATGCCAAGGCTTAGGTTGTACCGTTCTGAGGAATAATTAATTGTGCCACAACTGCATGCACAGTGAAACGCTTTCGCGATTGCTAGTTGACGACATGAGATATCTACCACACGTGGGGTACAAAAGTTGTGAGTAATTTTCGTAGTGAAAAATTCAGCTTCTGCCTTTTTTATCGATCAATAAAAGATTCATTGGTAGTTTACACACAGAAGAATTTAGAAAAAACTGTTTTTTCAAATATTTAAAATTGTTATTGATGAACTCTAAGACAACTTTTAATGGTTTATGAGACCTTAGTAATTCCTTAGCAACTTTTTATGAGTGTTTGTTAAGAAATAGTCTATCAAGCATCTCAACAGCCTGGAAAAATTTATTTACCTCTGATTTAGCTGATGCTTTGAGTGAATTTTGACTTATAACTTTGGCTTGTGTTACGTATAATAAATTTTCTTGTACCTATACGACCTATATTTCCTATTCGACTGAGTTGAAAACCAGGTCATCCGTACAACGTCTGTTGAAATTCTGATTTTATTACTGAAGCTAAGATTCTAATTTCAAAATAAGCTCAAGAAGTCCAAGAAATCCTGATATTTGAAAGAAAATTATAATGCAATAATTTGCAACTATCATTATGTTCAAGTGCCCTATGATCCTCAGAATCAGTGTGGAATGAATTATATTTATGAACTAGTACGTGTAGAAGTGGATTGCATTGGTAGCTTTCGACACTTGTGATGTTGTATTTTGTTCATCAGTTTTTAGAATCATCATCAAATTAATCAACTATTCAGTATTCCTAGTTATCATATAAAAGTGATTCAGGATCATATGATAAAATGTACCAGGTGGACATGAAAATGTATTTTAAAATCAATGACGTTAATCAGTATTTGGTACTATCGCAGTTTGTTGATTTTTATTACCAGAGTCATTTGTTTGACTGTCAGTTATAGCTGTAACCTAATTATCCCATGCAAGGGCATATCAATACAGGGTGCAGCAACATAACGTCCTTTTTTAAATGTATTTTGCTTTAAAAAATGGAAGTCATGTTGCTGCACCCTGTATAATATCATTGAACTGCGTCTAGTTTTTTCATTGGATATTGAGCTAAAATTGCTTAAAAAAACTAGCTCGACAGTGCCCTGACAAGATACGGAAAGAATTCGGCGCCTGGATAGCTTCCATGACGCTAGCACATCTTCCTGCAACACCTGCGAGGTGTGGGCGCGGTTTGTCTGCGCACACAGGGAGTCCATACAAGGCCATGGAGTCCAGGCTGCAGAGTATGGAGTTGAATCACCAGGACGGCGAGGGAGGCCACTGCATAACACGCTCGACCCACGCCCCACTGCAGGGCGCAGCGACACTTTGCTCCCTACTGGCAGATGAAGGTCGTGGTGGCCACAACACATCATGTTATCAATTATTAAGACTCGCAATTGTCCCTTGAAGAACGGGATCTTGCTAGAAATGTTTTTTTCTTCCATCGTTCATGTTTACCTTTGCCTCCTACACGGGTTTAGAATGCTTTAAAAGTGCTTCTTCTTTGCATCTATGATAGTTTAAAAATTATTGTTATTATGGCATTGTATGGGTAGAGAGACTTTTCCAGGTACAAAAATATTGAACAGGTCTTGACTAAGTTTAAGTCTATGCATATAGGCAAGCAATGAGGACAGTATCTACGAAGTCGTCAAGCAAACACTGACTTAGAAATATAAGATTAAGAGTGTCTACATTGTTAGTTGTTTTCAATATCAAAACAACGTCTTACTGTGGTTGGTCTGCGGCATAAATGCATATGAGTACTGAATCAGAGAGTTTAAATTTCAGAGTTAATTATTATAGCTACTGAGGAAATTACTAACCCATGCATTATTCCCGAGCAGCACGTCCTTTTATTTTTTTGGGATTAAATTCTGTAATTCATGTTGAAGCTGCGTTATTTCCATTGTTAACGTTAGGTTCTGATCCCAGCACTTCAATGAACTTATTTCGGTCGATTCATAATTCTTCTGAGTACAATTGAAAGTAATCAATAGAGTAAAGCATAAAGAACGAGGGGAACATTTTAGTTTTCACTTTTTTGTGATAGGTTGAGTTGAGTTGATACTACATTGACGGTATCTCAATATTTTATTACATTATTTAGAAGAAAACAATAAAGTAAGTTTACTTATATACTAGGGTCAGTAGAAAAGACGTCTAGAAGTCAATGTTGATTGAAAATGTAAGAAAATATTGAACAACATCAAACTCGAGGGACAGCGATCAAGAATATATTACAAAACAAGGTCGCCAACACAAGAGAAATTACTTTGCTGATAATATTACCTTTGCAATAATAACATGATGTGCATTTCTCTTTAAGAGCAATATGTTTCAACAGCACTAACTTAACATTCTTTGCATTCGCAGATAACACGTAAAGCTTGAGGCACAGGTAGGTGTTGACCGAAGGTGGTTGCGAGACTCAGCGCCCTTGCAGATCGTGAGTGGCTTGAAAGAACACCCGGAAAAGCAGACATGAATTAGTGACGTTATCAATGGCCGCACCTAAACAATGAACTTGAACGGTTGTTTCGTCTTGCTTGTAAGGCATTAGGAGACGTTTCCCTTCTACTACATCATTCATCTGATGCCAGCTGTTCGACACCTATTGTTTCTTTACTCATAGTTGTCTGCAGGTTTACTAATAATTCTTCAACCTAACCTCGTTCAGGTTTTTTTATCATGATAAAGCTACTTTTCCAGTAGTGACGTTTGTCCATGAGATTTTTATCTGACGCCATTTTAGTCGCCTGTCTCCTATAAATGCACACGCTGGTGCTCTCACAGAAAAGTAAAGCTAGTTGAGAAATACTACAAAAACCGGTCATTATACACATTAGTTCTTATCAGTGAATACAGATGTTTGAAGATTCAATCTTCTTTTACTGATACATATAAATAACAATCAAAAACAAATTAACGAACTTGGCAAACCCGTTGAAAGCACCATATTGAATAACATTTCAATGTCGTTTTAACCTTCATGCACGCTCTACGTACAAAGTAAATGAACAAAGAATTCGTTGAATGCCTTGATTCCACAGAGGGTAGTGTGCAGCTAGGAACCCCTGTCTTCTTGTGACATGCATGACACTGTACGCATTGCAGGGAATGTTGGCTTCAGGTAGGGGATGTCACTGAGGTGTACGCATTGCAGCATTGCAGGGAATGTTGGCTTCAGGTGGGGGATGTCACTCAGGTGCCTGAGTAATTAGCCGAGACTTGGTCGCACAAATATGATTTCTGAAATTTCAATGGTTGCCAAAGCAAGAATAAAAACTGGTTAGTTGGTGTTTTGAAATTGTAGAGAGAGAGAGTGATGTCTTCATAAAAAATGCTCGTTTTATGCACTAGAATAGAGTAAAGAATTCAAAACTTTTGAATTGAAAGCGGTTATTATTCCTAGTGGTTACAATTATATTTAAAATGATGATTAACATTGCATAAGGATTACAATCACATTCATTTATTATTCTTAATAATGACAATTACATATTTCTTAAGTTTGTTTCAGGTTAATGTTCACTATAAAGGTTCTAGTTAACGAGCAGAATAGAGTTAGAGTTCCTCGTATGTTGAATGCGGCGCAATTGTTTTTCATCTCGCTGGAATGCCTACACACAAGCGCATGTTGCTTTCGTTGCCTACGCAGGTATGAGGAAGGCTAACGCAGCTGTGCAGCAGGACTGCTCTTTGTTTCTTACAGTTAGAAAATGAGAGTAACTTGCCGGATGTTTGACCTCAAGGTCAAATTGTACGAGAGGACGCAATGCGTTTCAATAAGTCTCTTCTTACGCAATTTCCGACGCTGTGACCGCCTTTTGTTAGTTTGGGGCTTGCCTCAAGTACCACCAAAGTATGGAGACTTTTTTATATTGCTTTAAAAATGTTTTTCATTAATATACTAACGGTTTGGACATCCGGTGGAATCTAGGCATTTTCAATGGACGATGCATCATTTGTGGGATTTTCTGAGTTCCAGTTGCTCTGTTCACAATTACTCGATTTTCCAACGGTCGGAATTCAGCGCTATTTTAAATGAATCGATGTCAGATGACCATTAAATATTGATGCTACAGATTTGTGTAGCACTAAAACTTTTACAACTCGGGTACTATTATTTCATTCTTCTTTACCTTATAGGTAAAGAAATATAACTACAAAATAGTTCAGGTTTCAGAGGTCGTATTACTTAACATTTTCCAGTTAGTATCCACTTTAAATGCTGTGTGACGTATCATTTCTAGTTGGAAATTTTTCATATTATAGAGCTATCGTTATAATACTCATGATGTTGAGTTAACATACTGATGGAAAGTGAGTGATGGTTTTCTTGATGTTCATTATGAAACTGGCATGATACTCTTCCCTCATCACTAATTTGTGCTCTCTCTGATAAGACTCTCAAACTTGCTTTTTATAGATTTCCGAGTCGCAAATAATTTGAATGAAGCTTAAATTACTTGCACCGGTCCATAACACATCTGAGTCATGAATTCAGTGAAAGCAATTCCATGTACTTGCTTATATTCATTACTAACAGAAATTGAAACAACATGGCATTGAAACATGAAAATAATGTCATCACATAGAGCCATGGTTCTGATAAAAGCACCAGTCTGCCACGGAGAAGAGAGATGAAGTGTCCGGGATCTAGATCATTAAAATCTTAGAGGAGGTCGCAGCATGGCATTCATGACGAGTACCTGAAACTTGTAAGCCTTTCCAGCTTTAATCAAGCGTGAATTCTTAAGCTTTATTCAAGCTTTAGAGTCTCAAGAGTCACTAAGAGTTCGCAAGTGTCCTTTGACATGAAAGATATTTTGTTATTCTCAACAGCTCACCTCATTAACACTTCACACTTGTTTCGAGTTAAAACAACTGGGATATGAAAATTGTTATTTAGGTTCTGCATTATGAGTTTTATGGGTGGCAGAAATTTTTAATCTTTTATATGAGAATTTAATGTTTGAACAAAACACTAGTGTTAAAATTGTTAAAATAAGACTCCGTTGAGACACGCAAACTTTAATGAATTCATAAAACTCCTCGACCTCGAACAAATGAGTTCTCACAATTTTTGTTGGAATAAGAGCACAAAGGAATGAGAATGTATATTCTGAACTTTCTGAAATAGGATGAAAATACCCTATCACAAAATAACCTCTTGACGTTCTCTTATTAAATTATTGACGATTAAACATAATTAGCATAAATGACGTTTGTGAACTGTTGCTGCTTCAACAACGTCTTCAAATTTTAATGCGAAAACGACGCTAAAAACTTGAAGCTACGTAAATAAGTGACTGTTTTGTTCAGTGAGTAGTTTAATATCACTACTTTAGTACTGCTGTGTGAAATTTAAAACTTACCGAAACAATAATTCTCATTCGTAATGAAAGATATACAGTATTTTTAATTTAGTTGCTAATAAAATGGAATACATAATTACAAGCTCAAATATTTTTATTCTTGAAAAAGAAAGTATCATCAAAGATCTGTGCAAAGTTAATGAGGGTTTAGAATAGTACCTTGGTGATTCAGAAGTTAAACACAATTAAATTTACATGTAAATATTTCTGACACATTTTGTGCACATTCTGGTGGTTAGCTGTATGAAAATATGTACATAGTTGAAGCACTTCCTAATAGCAGTGAAAGTAGTGACCTCAGAAGCCAGTTCGACTGCTGTCCTGCGACTGAGAAAGGTAGCTTAGAATGATTTATTTAATTCTTTCAACAATAAAAGGAAAATTCGATTTATAAATAATACAATGTCGGCAGCTGATAGTAACTCCCACGCGCTGCCCTCAGATGCAATGCAGGGGGTCAGTGCATTAAGGTACAGGTCACTCTTTCGAAACTTTTATTTGACAGGCTGTCTTCTTTGATGGAGACACACCATCAGCAGCGACAGCCCTGTCTTTGTGTCACCGGGTACGTGCGAATTCAGGGTAAAAACTAGCGAAATGTGCAGATTGCGGCTGCAACAGATGGCGCATGTTGAACATGCTGATTAAAAAATTATAGTTTGACGAGATATATTTTAACACTTGAATTTACGCTCTTTAGAATTCTAAGTTCCGAGAAACGTACAATAAGCATTTTCTAGGAAACTTTTGGCCAACGCCCCAATGTTCGCATGAGTCAGAAGTCCAGATCCAAATAAAACCTTTTGGCTTCCACCTGGCAGGCGAGGTTAAATGTATTCCGAGCGTCTTGATGCTTCACCGCGCTCATATCCGTTCGCTCTCCATTCTCTTACGCTTTTGAGAAAGCTCTTTAAGTAACACAGACAATGAGAATGAACTGACATGTATTTTACAACACTTTTTGGGAATTCAAGTCGTCCAAAATTAGGTGAACGGCTTTCACAAGCACAGATCGTGACTCGAATATATATATGGCTTGAACTCAAGATCATTATTTAGAACTCTCTTATGAACAGCCCAGTATTGCCTGTTATGGCCATGTGATTGGATACTTCGTTCTCCACTCCAAAATTAGTTACATAAAAATGCATTATTAATCTTAAAAGTAACTTTGAATGATCTCTTCAGACAATATTATTATAAATTTCTCAGCCAATGATACGAATTTTTGCTTTCACTTAAAATATTTTATCCTGCGTAGGCAATTATTTACGTTTAATTGCTGGTGTCACGGGTACAGTTAGATCTGACTTCGTTCGAACTGATTTTTTAATCGATTTGATTATTTACCTCCATAAGTAACGTATCTTTAGTGCAGTTCATTTTCGAGATCAGAAAAAATAATTGCAGAAGAAGTCTCAGTCCATCACTGGAGCTCTAAAGACCTCTTTTAAGACCTTAAAAGTCCTCGAAGTTGAAGCCCATGCCTTGCATCGGTCCTTCAATTTATTCAACGCCAAATACACACTAAATTATTCTGGACGTAAAAGCACACGTGTAATATTTTGGTCAACTTTATAGAATGATGAGATAAATATATTGGTCACAGTTACAGTTGGTCTGCTAGCTGAATTTATCCTACTTAATATTATGGATTGTGAGGGTGTTTTTTCTTTATTTCGCAAGGGTAAAAATATTCATTCGACAGTGACATCAAAATGGCTAACCTTCAAACAGCGGGAAAAAAATTATTTTACTGTGGGTCACTGTTATATGCACAAACAAACTGAAATAATTAAAATACTGGGCCCGCATCTCTAGAGAAATTGACTCGGCCTCTGTACAACTCTAGAGATCAGGTGAACTTGCGGCAGGAAACTGCGTCGTGGAGGTTCCGTCATGAACTTCTGATGCAGTCACACGAGCAACATTCAGAGGGCATTGAGTTTATTCGCTGCAGAGGTCACGGCGAGATGCCCACCTTCACTCGGGCATCACGTAGTTCCGGATTATGCTAATTTATATGTACTGGAACTCCATCTGCTTATAAAGGAGGACAATCCTTAAGTCATCAAAACTGAGTTTTGTTAATGCCTCGGAATGCTGTAAGATGACCACTCGCTGGCACTAGTGTCCTTTTGATGATGTAAATACTTGACAAGGTGACTGCCTCTAAGCTGAAGTAAAAGTGAGGGTCTCTGTGTGTCATCTCGATGAGGTGCGCCGGCCTTCCTTTGCTTTTGTCGTTTTCGTACTCACTCTGATGCCACATTTCCGCTCAAAGAACACGTTTGGTTATCTGGGTCGTTGCCGTTTCATCATAATAATTATTATGGTTACCTGCATTCCAAAGTATTTGTTACATTATAGTGCGTTATTGGGTCACTTCATATGTAAAAAGAACAATTGAGCAACTTGAAGAGAAAGTTGGGTCAATAAAAATTCTGTATTTTCAATCTACATAAAATTACATCGATCAAAAATAAAAAAATTTTCAATCAGAATTTCTGAGCAGTAATTATGTATGTAAAATGTGCAGTTCTATTATACAAGTTTTTCCTTAAATATCGTTCAACATCATTTGTTCTCAAATACATTGGGACAGAAGACATTTATGTCCCTACACTTCATCCTAGAGAGACTGAGATGAACTCTCAAACAATCACGCATTTATACAGTCAGTCATGTGTTTGAAAACATAGTCTTGTGTTTGTTTTGTTGGAAGAATCTTGGGCTTCCAATAAGTTATTACGTGAAGGTGGAACTGTTAGTGTTGTGCAAAAAGTCAAAAACAATAGTTGCTGTTCAATGAAGTGCTCTCAGTTTCTCTTTAAGGAATCAACGGCCACAAGCATCAATGCTAATGTCTTTGTTTATAGCACGCGGGACAGAAAATTCTGTCATAGGACAAGAATATTTCTGTCGCACTCTAGTGTTGCTGCTACGGAAAATGTTTTATTTGCCTCGCACTCTGAGTTCTAGCAGCAAATTTGATTGTCAAATTGGAAGCATCGATAGCCAAATTTTGTGTATGATACTTTTTTATTTAAATCCTCTAGCCTCGTTATTATTAGCCCCCAACATAACTAACGATGTCATTTCAGTTTCTTAAGTAGTATTTTTCAACCAATTTATAGAAGAGAATTTTAGCTTCCAATCTCACAACAGTTATTAGGCGTGCCTTAACGTTTGACTCACACAATCAATAAAAATTACAAACACATATATCGGCCTACTCATACGTGGGTTTCATTCCTTTCCAGGCAAGTAGGAAGTATTTTGTAGTTCACTGATTTCTAATTTGGACTGAAGGTGCCGATGACGTGCAAGTCCCGGACCTGCTCACACCACACCTGCAGCAGCAGCAGCAGCAGCAGAGGCCGCCTACAAGGTCGCCACAAGGAGGCATATCCACTGCATCCTCTCTTGCTCTGCTGCTCTTCACACCTCATTGCTGGGCGCTGGCTACGTCACAAACTTATAGCAGAGAGGCCTTAGATCTGAAACATTTGTATAAGGAAGGCAATAACTCAAGTGTAAGGAGCTCTAGAATGCAATTGTTTCGCCCTATGAACTGGACACCCAAAGAGCAGCCTCGACACTGGTCATCGGCCTCCACCAATGGTAACAGTAATTTTCTGGCTCCCGGGTTCAAAGTCCATTTAGACTCAATTAGAGAATTAGTAATAAGTTTGAAAACGAGTCGGTAGAGTAGAGGAAAACATGATCAGGAGGTCATAAGATCAAGAAAGATCATTGCAGGCTGACGTGCAATAATCATAAGAAATTCGACTCAACTCCAAAGAAGTTTGACACGTAAGAATGAAATTTCAGTCTTGATAGCCTAAAACCACTGAAAGAAGATTTGAAATGAAGTCGTAATAAAATCCTGTAAGACAGCTGAGCACTTCAAATGAGGAAGTTAGATAACTGAAGATGTATTTGGATTTTTATTCCCTTTGAAAAAGTGAACATTGTTGCCCTGAAAGTGACTTATCCGAATGTCTTATCTATAAATGGTATTTGGAAGACGCAACACCAAAATATTTGTTTGATGAGGTGTAGATGATATTTTTTATATATTGTTGACACTTTATCTTATATGAAAAAATTCAATAACAGGATTTTTAAAATCTCAATTTCTCTGATGATTTCTTAACAATTTGAAGACGATGATGTAGAGCGCAGTTTTTTGCCTGCAGTGGTTGGAAACGAGAATCATCTGTCCTGAGGCCTGTCATCTTTGTGTTCTTAATGAAGTCAACGGAATTTATTGTCTTTTTTGATTTACATCTGACGACTTGCTAGACAAGGCACAAGACAAGTGGTAGTACCTGGAGGAGCTACGGATGAGAAGAGGGTATGCTGATCTACTCAGTCTGATGGCACTCAAGGCACTCATCTGTCAACTTTTATTCTGAGAAACATGCTACAAAATTTGTTTACATTTAATTCCAAAAATTTGAAGCGAACTCATCCAAATTCCTGGTTTAGGAATTTATGAGCATATCATCGATATCCTCCATTTAATCTGCACCTATAGTAGCTATTATCAAAGAAACAGGAACTTATTTAAGTCCATTGAAGTTTTTCAGGATTTCCGAATTAAAACTACTTTGACTAACATACGTGAACACAAACCAGCACTGCATCGACCCATGAAGAACTTCATGTAGTCACATCATGTGGAAAATTATGCCTTCGTGGTGTCCGAATGGCAAGAAAGATCAGTGTCAAGCATTATATTCTCACACAAAAGCGTAAAGCTGAGAGGTCTTCCGCTCTTCTTAGTTTTTCACACTAGAATAAAAGTCAACTTCTGGTATCATCAGTTCTGATGTGATGATGTTAAATCCACAAAGCCTTTGTTTACCTCATTTAATACCAGTTTAGGAAATATATATTTTTTCACGTGCTATCAATTACGGCATTTATGGGCTCTGGCAACTCTAGTAAATTTTGCAGCTTCAATTCTCTGCATTTGTTTATAATTTTGATCCACGATAGGTCAAGTAGCATTGTGGTCGTCCATTCATGCCAGCGAATAGGATGATCTTACTGTGGCCTGGGAGTGGTTTACTGTTAGGGCCGAATGATGGAAAGTCTTCTGATGTTTCTTCTGCTGTTTCTTACCATGCAATGAATATTAAATGATAAGATTTTATTGAAGCTTTAAGACCTGGGTTTGGGATTATCACAACTGGCCGATATGAAGTTACCATTCATGAAGTTTTTACCACGCAACGGTACATCACGGTACATCACGGTACATCACGGTGCATCCCTGATATATTCTCATTTATGAGCGCAAAGCACTGGATGTATATTTGTTTCACTGTCTACCACCATGTATCAAAATGATGAAGCCACTAGAAAGTGTGGAAACTTATTCCATTGAATCAAACACTCGAAGTTGTTATGAAATATGAAGAAATTGAATGAAATTAAAGTAATCAAAAAAGAGATATGATTTGAAGCTGAGCTGTGAATTAATAAATTATACGGAAATTATTGGAATCACATCATGAAGAGTTGAGCATTGACGATCTTTTCAACATTAATGAACAGCACGCACATTAATTTCATGATGACGAACCTAACAACAAAGATGGAAGTACAAAAGCTGAAATGACCGCAGCAATTCACTGAGTTATTCAGGACTCCTGAAGTGCTGAAGCAACTGATTCTTGACTACTAACCTGACCTTGGAAGAAGCTTACTGGTATGATGATTGATTACTAAAGCACTTAGCTGCTAAGATAAGATGTAGGAAGAATGGAAGAAGAAAAAACTCTTCAGTAGACTTTAGATAACCTTTTTTAAAGAAATAAATTATCTGGATTTTTTGGATCAATAAATAAAAATTGATAATTTAAATTTTCGTTGGTTGAATTGTGATATCTCACATGTATTCATAATTTCGATTAACACAATTTCACATAGTCAGGTCTGTTACTGGGGTTTGTCACCCGCCTTAAGCCATTAATGCCGACTGTCAATTGAACTTGCCTAATCAAAAAAATACATAATTTCAATACTGAAAGCGTTATTATTAGAAATAGAATGTAACTGCAGCGAATCGAGTACTGCACGCGTTCTGAACAAGTTACAACATCCTATTACTCTTTTTCGATTTTTTATCAAAATTATGGACTCGTAACGTTTTTGAAAGGGCAAGTTGACTTGCCAGACTTTTATATGAGGTTGTGTTGCCTAAATACTGTGTATTGTTACTATATAACAATTACTGCAATTACAATGTTAGACTTTGAACATTTTGAAACAGATATTGATTAAAAACATTTGAAAATTACCGTTGCTTCATTTATTTTTTGCATTTCAAGAACTGTAAATATATATACGATACTTGTTCTGTTAGCTGATAATATGACATGATTTCTAATGGTCTTTTGCCCTGCACGTGAAGACGAAATCTTCTTCGGTCTGAAGCAAGCCATGCAACACATGTCGCTGACCAGCGGCACTCGGACGCCCACTCTGTCTCCGGTAAAAGGGCTGCCATAATGTTACATACTCTCGGCGTACGGCACGACATCCTTCTCAATGTTGTCATCAGCTATTTCACTGAACACTACAAGTTTGTAGAAAACTTATCTTCTAGCAGAAAAAATGTATACCTTCTAATTCAAATATAGCTCGTAAATGTATTTTGTCTTTCAATTTTTTATTTTGGTGCAACTCTAATTCTATGAGTTTCGAAGAAATTTTCGCACACAAAACGGACGTTAAATGTTCTCAAAGATCCATGTCCTAACTCTGTAAAACGCTTTATCTTTATAACCCTGCTACAAAAATGTTCAACTTTTTAAACACCTACGCAGCACGAACAATTATTTTCCTGTTGCTCCAGACAGGTTTCAATAAGTTATTGGTGCTTGATCCAATTTCACTCGGACTTGTTCTTATGATCAGACATTATGACCACACATGGGAGTCGAAGTTTCATCCTTCCTAGAAGATTACCACTGACATCTTTAATCAGTATTAGAGGAATAAAATGTGTTTTGACTCCGAATACACTATGTCATTCTTGTTCTTACCTTCTGAAAATGTCAGCATCAAGTGGGCTGTTAAGATCTAAACAGTAAACTCTCTGACGTTCATGTAATATTCGTTCAGTGACGATCATGTATAAAGAGTCGTACAGCTATTCAGTTTTGAACATTCCTCGTTGAAATAAGTTAAATTAGAAGCATTACATCATTGCAAGAATGTACAACTGTAATTACAAGATGGAAGGCTTGCTGCTACCTGGAACAGGGTATACCACAGCGCTGTGTTGGAGCAGGTCGGGTACGCCCAGACTGAGACCAGTATCTGGGACGCCCAGACTGAGACCAGTACCTGGGAGCGCCGTCCCATCATTAGTTGACTAATAAGTAAATGTTAGAGCGGAGGTGTAAATTAATAGGGGGACAAGGGGGTTACAGCCTCAAGGTCCAAAATCAAGGAGATTAGACCGTGTTCACGAAATGCCATGAGCAGAAAATGATTTATTTCATGAATAAAATTACTGCTTCGTCACACCAAGAGAACTAACAGACGCTACTTTTTAGGCCTGGGCCTGGTAGCATTAAATCATAAAATATCTCTGAAACACAATGAAAGGCTTTTTTAATATTGAAAGATTTTATATTCCCTATCTGAAAGATATTTTTTGTTTAATTCTGTTAAAATAGAAAAATGACTTTTCAGAATAATATTTTTCATAGAATTTATCAGTATAAATTTTTCAATTTTTCCGTACAGTTGATATGGTTTCATACACAAAGTGTTTTCGTACAATTTAAAAACACTAAACCGATGCTGAACTCAGGCAAATTTGTGCTGACCGTAACTCGAAGATAAACCAAAAAAATTAAAGACTCAACTTTATTGAAATTCATACACTCTCAAGAAACTCACATTGAATAGAAAAGGTAAGAGAATCTATCTAAAATTTTGTTTACCCACTATTATGAAATGAAAAGGGACTTACAATGAGCGCTCTTTCACTATCCTCTCATGTGAAAACTCACAATTTTACTTCATTTTATTTCATTAATCATGAATATGAATGGAGTGCTGCAAAATTTCATTTGTTTATATACATACATGAGCTGCAAATTCATGCACCTCCGTCAGAGTTATGTAGTTCGACTGTGCGCAATACAGCGCTTGTGTCTCTGTTGTCTGAGAGTACAATATGATAAAAAAAACGTGGCTTTAGGTCTATTCTTGGATATCTACCTAAGTCCCAAGCTGTTTAAAATTGAAGCATCAATCACGTACAAGCATCTTGATATTATACAGGCATTTGAGTCACGTGCAAGTACCTCAAACAATCACAGGCATGTGCATCATACACAGACGCACCTCAATCATACAAAGATGCATCTTAACCATCTTTGCTGGTGCTAAATTTTTGGTAGTGCCTGCAATGACTGAAGAGGAAATTTGACGTACACGGTCAGATATACTGATGTCTAATGGGATTGAGCAGTAATTAATTCATTAAAATCCACAGAATATTTTACTGAGAGGAAGTTACAAAAATCTTTTAAATAATTGACCTTAGCATTTCCTAGGCCATAGAAACATTAATTTCTGCAGCTTACAAACGAGTCGACTTTTTTGCAGATAAATGTGAATTTACGCATCGGAAGCTCATCACTGAGCCACGCTCAAAAAATTAAAATTGCAAATTACTCATAACTGAACGTGAAACATTTCAGTATATTATGTCTGAAGAGGGAGCTAGCAAACTATCCATCCCGATGTGTAGCATGAACGTTCATTAACGCATAAATTATGTTTACTTCAGTTCACATTACAAATGAGCTGATCGTGAATGTTATCGTCAAATCGCTGTCTTTGTTCTTGATTTCAGCGATTAGACAGCGAGTGTTAGACGGTCATTCAGCCCGAGCTATTTTGTTCTGAGCATTCTTCAAATTAAATATGAATGTAGATTCTTCGCAAACTCTTATTGCTCTATGAAAATATTATGTTGTATAATTGTTAACTTACGTTATAAAGCTTAAATACTTATAGAAGAGAATACTAGTAAAATCTGTTACAGAACTGATAATATTGGAAGGACTTAGCTGTATTTCCAAAATATATTTACTGGGAAATCACGCAGCAGCAACCGACCAGATGTACGAGGTACGCACGTAGGGATTCTAACAATGCGAAATGAAGGTGAGGTGCATGCCTGTCTCTGCTGAGCAATTGAACTGAGCATGTATGTCAATGATGGACAGTTCAAAGTACATAAACAAATGTAGGAATGTTATTTCTTTAGTATGTGCCGAAGAATCGTGTTAGAGAAGACATGTGGACATTTCTGATTATCTTGATACTTCGGAGAACTGTACATACACAACGCCACACCAACGTATTGTTGCTTTTAAAACTGCATGCTTCCAAGAACAGGAGTTTATACAGCATAGGGATTTGTTGAAGTAATTCCGGTCACGTCAGGCATTTAATCAAGTTATTTGAAAATGACTAGAGAAATAGGAAGGAATGGCTGGTCAAGGTAGTTCATACGAGTAGCGTGTGCATCAATCAATAGTTGTCTTATCAGATTTCGTGGTCTCATTCGAAAGTGCATTGTTTTATTCGAAATCCAGAAAACCGCTACATTTGTGATTGTTTCCAATATTTTATTGATTGGCATTCTAATATCTTTGGTGTATAACCTTATTAAGGTAAGATCCTAGGTATTTTTAACACTAGTATTAGCTTTATATTTTCTGTACTTGAAGGTTCTGCAAAGCACATCAAACAACACTAAAAGCTATAGTTTATATCAGGACGTTCAATCGTGTAGAGCAGTTACTATCAAAATACATGTCACAGTTTAGACATGCGAATAAATGCATTCACGAACAGCCTACCGAAAAAAAATAGTTTTTGTAAGTTTGGGATCACATACACTTGGGGTAACCCCACAAAAGATTATTTTGTCCTTGAAGCAAATAGGAAATGAAGCATCCAAATATTTATTCTGGGATATTAATAATTCACAATGAGATTCAATTTTAAACGGCACTCGTTAAACGTTCAGCGGGATGAGCAAATTTGCTAGATATCATGTTACAAAAAATTCTATCTCGGACCGTTGTGTTGTGGTGCAGGAGGCTCTTGTTTAGCCAGGGGTGAGGATGAGGTGTCCGTGTCTTTGATGAGGCTGTGCAAAAACAATAATTTTAATCTCAAGGTCAGGGGCTACCTTCCTATATTCTTGTTCAGAGGTTGCTAACTGTAATGCAAGACCTGCACCGGCGACAGAGATTGCTAATATAGAGATGAGTACCATGACCTCGAAAATAGGAAAAAACGAAGGATAAATATTTTTTGGACACGGATGTGTGGGCCCAGATCTGTCGAGCTTTCTTGAGTAGCTGCTTGGAGGGCTCGAATCTTCCTTCTGCTTACGAAACGATTCTAATTTCATTTTGTTCAGCGGCCATTTAGATTTTACTCCTCAGTTTGTTGTTCTCTATTTGCAGAATTTAAGTTATTTTCATAAGTTTTGTACATGAAAAATTCCTCCAGAAGACTAAGTAACTGTTTAATGAAACATCTCTTGCATGCCATGTGCGTGGATGTAGGCATGAACGAACGCTACTGTAATAAAGACAAAGTTGAATTTTACATGCTATGGTGAAGCGAGTTGGAAGAACGTTTAATGCTTTGAAGGATCTAGAGTTAAGCAGTAGCTCATGAGCATTTCCTGATAGGATTTTAATTTTGAACTTCCAGCAAGTAGTCGAAAATGAGCATGAAGGTCTGTGGTTGAGGTGAATTCAGCTCGGAGCACTAATTCATGGCACGCTGCGACCAGCTACTGTGCCCTGAGTAGTTGTCCTCGGTCCTCATAAACAACACCGCGCATGAGGCTCATAAACAAGAACTTCTTATCGCGGGTCTTCGCTTCATAGCTTAGTAAAATATGCGGGGCCTGTCGTGCACGTTGAGCCCCTCAGTAGATATACTTCTGCACGGAAGCTCTTGGAGCATTTCTTGTCTTGCTTGAATTGGCGCACTCAGCTGCATTTTCATTCTTTACACGATGATTTGTGTGCGCCTGTGTCCAGCAGAATTGAGGCTCATGCAACTTCGTATGAATTATAAAAAGAATGTAAAGGAACTAATAAACTTGTGATATGCATAAATTTAAACATCGATTTTAACATTTCAAAACAATTTACTAAGTTTCTGTAAATAATGATATAGTGTCACGCAAAAGTATTGGATGGATTGCATTTTTGTGCACCTTGTATGGTACTCTTTATTTTGACGCAAAAACTGATAATATTTCTCAGTGTTTTTTGCAGGAACATTTGTTAAAGCCAAATTTAAAGGAATCGCGAATCAAATTATTTTATCGACAACAAGGCAAAAAGTGCAGAGGCAAACATATTAGATACATAATATTTGTAGCTATGTCCTGAATATTATCTTGCTTTTTACAAGACGTTAATTTATTCCAATATTACGTTGTGTTACCTTGACCAATAACAGAAATCTGAGTTACTTTGCAAAGCGATTGCGTCGTCTCGCACGCTCCTCATTGTCATCCTGCATTGAGCAAGATGAGTAAAATTAAACATCGTCAGAGGACATGAGCGATAAGATCACTGACCGTCATACAAAACGGAAAGGCTATCGTAGAACATCTCGATCTACATCTCAGACAGAGAAAGAGCAGGCAAAGGAAGATTAACGAGAAAATTCCAAGAAAGTTTGGTCGAAAAATGTCAAAGAACCCCTTCATTACCCGCATAGAAATTCAAAATGATCTTAAGAAAGACTTAAACAAATTGAGTAAGAACACAATCATCAAAGTATTAAATCGAGCCGACCTGCATGTCATACAACCAAGGAAAGTTTCTCGACCTTTTTTTTAAATTTTTTTTGGACAAATATGTAAGTAAGAACTCCTGGATCATGTTAATCAATTTTCACTCGTAAAAAAGTGTTGTGAACAGTACACAAAAAATTAAGTGTATCCTAAACCTTGGCTTGACACTGTATGACTGGACTGTCCCAGAGTGAACTGCAGCCCGTTAATGATTATTGTAATTCGCATGGAATTCAAAAAGAGAATGTATTAAGTAAAAATGTTGAGTATTTTCTAATGCTGTCGTTTTGTGGGGACGTTATTCGTTTTTAAGTCTAGCACTTTGCTTTTTAGTGGTCAGAAGTATTTACGTGTCCTCTAGGTCATTGGTCATACATATATTCACAAAACTTTTAGCTGTTTTCACGAGTTTTAGGACAGCGACATACAAGTAACACTTCATAAAGCTCTTGAGTCATGCGTGTTCTAAAGGAAAGCTTGTACGTGTCAATTTTGAAGTGCCATGTGGACTAAACTAATTTCAAATGGAAAAAGTTCCCTTCACTTGTCTTGTTTTCTTCACCTGTCATCATTTCTCATGAAGATCATTGGTCACTTGATGCCTCGTGAGTTTCACGGTGAGGCAACGCCTGTTCTGAACATAGATTGATTTCATACAACATTTGAAGGGTTGACAAGAACTAAGTCTTAAGTTTCATGAATATTCATATTGAAAATATTTTCGTGGGTCAATCTCTGACAGAAAAGTAAGAAAATGAACACTATTTTTAAAATCTGATGAGACAATTACCATGATTTTAAAAAGTATTTCTTCTGAGTTGACTTATAAATTCATATTCGGTTTGTTAATGGTTTCAGCTACAAGTCAAGTTTGTGATCCTCAACATAGCAAGACGGGACACAATGCAGGTAATAATTTTACTGACAAGTTTTGGATTAATATTATTGCGGGATTTTACTACGTATATTACGAATTATAATAAGCTAAAAGTTTTGCCTTTAATTCTCCTGCGTAGCCGGAAATGTATAAAATTATATGACGTGAGATGACAGAACGCGTGCTCTCTTAAGTAACTTCAATAGGTGCTAAAAACTAATCGCAAGGTCTACAATTTACTCAAAAATATATTGCATAGTTCTCTGTTATTTATGTCTTTGTTATAAACTATTGTTCATCCATCACTTTATATTACTTTTGCATGCAAAGTTTCCATTCCACCACCAAACCAAATTTCAAACATTCAGCAGTTTTTCCAAACATTACCGCCTTTCTCGAGGCAACTTTATTACCAAATGCATCAGCCAGAAAAGTATGAGATTCACAAACATGTTATTTGATCAGACAGTCGTTTAAGAATTCTTTTAATGTGAAGGCAAAGATAATTTCGAGCAGCTCGTATTTCACGGTCGTCAATTCATGTTGAGGAGGTGGTTGAGGTACGCACACACATCAGGCGCAGGGCGAAAAATGCTCAGTCTTGTCATTATTTAGTTCAGGCAAGGAGGATTTTCAGGATATTTTTAGTTCAGGCGTCAATTGTAAAGGACTGTATTACTTATAGAGGTAGATTGTCATCTAACGAGGTCAGTTTTTATCAATAGAAGGTTAGCAAAATTTTCTGAAGAGTCCCAAGAATTTCTCACAGC
The DNA here is from genome assembly GCA_006783055.1 of Trinorchestia longiramus. Lineage (NCBI taxonomy): Eukaryota > Metazoa > Arthropoda > Malacostraca > Amphipoda > Talitridae > Trinorchestia > Trinorchestia longiramus. The sequence continues at coordinate 255,969 of VCRD01000012.1, forward strand.
CTGTAGTTTTTAATACTACATTTTTGTGTCTCAAATCCTTTTTCCAACATAAAGTCATGTGTTGGTTTTTTGCAACTTGACGAAGGCAATAATCCTGTATTTGACCATAGTACCTGAGTTGTGCATTTCTCAATTCAACGTCTTTTTATCTTCGTCAGTCATTTTGTCACACCCTTAGATGAAATTCGCTTCTCCATTTTATATTTGTTTTGCGAACGTTAAATTGCACAGGGTCAGTTTGGGCAAGAATGTGAAGCACAGACTGTGCCTTTATTGACAAAGGATCTCGAGTGATGATTTGACGAGACATGCAGCTGATGGGTGCAGGTCAACACAGCTGGTGCTAAAACGATGCTCCTGCGGCCACGCTGCTGAGTATGGAGAGCAAAAGCTCAAGGTGATCAGGAAGTGCAGCATCATTCCTCTGGCGGGCGAAGAGGCTTCCAAACTAGCTCTGCATTTCTGATCGAATTCTAGTGGCACTTAATGAACATTTCTCAAAAGAGGCAATTACGCAGAATAATGGACTACACACACAGCGCTGGCCTTGTTCCACTCATGTGTAGAGTGCAGATGCGTACACAAAAATGATGCTGGTGCTGAATTAACCTGAAGTTTTGCAATCAACATTTCTACGAAATACAAGCGACGTATCTTCTGTTTTACGAATCATCAGAGCTCATCGGAATCTAATTATGATATGTTATTATCATAGTCATTGCACAAAACACCAAATAATCGTTAATGTTTTAGACACTAACGGAATATTTCTGTTCTTCTCTGATCATTTGCATATATGTAAATCATTTCGTCGAGAATTCCTGCAGCGCAAAGGCCGCTGGTTCCTTCATTCTCAGGTATCAGTAATAGTGATGATGCTTAGGTCAATTGGAGATGGGATATGCCTTTTTTTCCCTAAATGATGATCCAATACACGTTCCGTATCAGAAGTTCAGATACATTGTTCGAATATTCTTGTGCTTGTAATTGCTAATGACGTCTCTCTATTCGTTTCGCCTACTGTCACAGCTTCTCTTACCAACGATTCAAGCTATCATAAAATATGAAACTTTACTTCATTGGAATCAAATTAATCTGGAATCATGTTGCACAATCTTTAAAAGTTTGTAGGAATTATAATACGAGTTCCACTGCATAACGCAAGAACGCGGTCAGCTGTGCAGGATGTAACACACGCAGCGTTGACAGCTGTTGTAGCGGAAATGTCGCGTACAGCGATAACCTTTAGTCTGCACGTCCACAACTCTTCTCCTCCTCCTGATAACATTGCAATTGATGGATAGTATCGTTTTCAACTTATATTTACTTCTGAGTACTTTAACTCTTCAATTTTGAGTGTCTTTTCGTGTTCAAGGATGTTGACATGAAATAAATTTTACTCATGGGCAAAGCGGCAAAAATCTCATCAGTAATAAGCGTTTGCCACAAAGAATTTAGTGCATAATCTGCATATACGTCTTGTACTTACCTATTGAAATGTGAAAATCTCTTTGATGCCTCGGATGTGTGAGCTGCACTGGCCACACCAAGTTGCACTCCCTGCATTAATAAAGCGCATTCCAGACTGTAACACAGAAATATGTAGCGCATAATTAAATTATTAAACAGAAAATGTTCCATAAATGAAGAATGTAGAGTACTTTTTTAAACCCTCAGTAAAGTTACGTGTTACAAAACTACTGCCACTTATAAATAACTCAAAATCAGATTTTTCCTTGTTTTATGAAAAGTCGTAATCCGTTTTGGTGCTTGGTTATGATGGAACACTTAACCCGAGAAGGAACACGACGTCAGTTACCAGCACCGTGTCGCTCTACGCAGCGTAAATATCTTCTCTAGAATTTTACAAGGATATTCGTAAAAGATTGGGTTTGTTAATTAACCGTCATTAATGCTAACTTAGAGACTGAAAAGTGTTCTCATTGTGTGTGACTCGTAATACCCTTAAACTCAGAAAACAATAATCTTAATAAAAGGTAGTTTAATGACAATACGGTCTCAGTTTTTCAATATCGTTCTCACAAGGTAATGAAGTTAAAATTAATAAAACAAAATTAATATATAAAAATGGAACACCTTTTTAACTGAGCTTGTAGAACTCCGAGGGTCATTCAAACAGGACTAACTTGGAACAAACGTAATTTTTATTTGACCGGTCAATGATACCCATATGATAGTAGTCTTCAACCCAGCATTAGTGGCATACACTGTGAAAAACTTGTCTTATTAGCCTTTTAGTTGCAAATCTGAACGAACAAAAATGAGATCTATATCTTTATCACTTGTTCATATCTAGTTTCTCGTTTATGAATAGCAAGCTTAACCTTTACTTGATGAGACTAGGAGACGTTGACGACTAAAGACATTGCAAGCGGTCCAAGTTAGTTCAGATACGAGTTATCTGTTTGAAAATTTCTGTGCGCAGCTAATCTTTGCAGTAGAAAAATCATTTCATGTCCACTTGAGCAACGAGCGCTATTGTACTTTCCAAGGACATCATCTGGGTGCGCAAATAGCAATTATAATTATTTCTGTTCAATGTCGAGAAAACATAATTTTTGGTTGAGGAAGTGTCCTGATCAGCAAGCCTCAGAATGATGACCTCATGAGAGTCGCTTCTACGCCCAGCCTCACTCCAGAAATTGTCGAGCCTTTAAGTATTGCGACCGTGCTTAAGTTAAGGCAACTTTTTGTGTACGGGACTTTTCTTCAAGGCTGAGTCTCGTTGGACTGCTTCTTTTGATAGTATTATTTTTCTAGGTAAGGAATCATTTTTCTATGTAAGCGGATGCGCAGCATTTCAATAGTTCGAATTCAAGAAGAAGAAACCTGCAAAATTTATACTTCCTTCTATCAAGATCAGTGCAGCTATAGAAACAATTTCTATTTTGCAAACTGTTTATGACGATTGCTCAAAACTTGTTTTCGGGATCGTTGCCGTTATGGCACGCAATGCCTCCAACATTGACGTGTAAGACAGTAAGTCAAGTCAAATGCTGGTGCTCCACACCGTATAAGCAGCGAAGCTCCCAGGATTTAAAGCTGTAAAGAGCACAGAAATGTCCCTATCCGATTGACATCCAGCTTACCAATTCAAATAGGACTGCTGATATGCATACCCACCAATAATGTACAATTTCATGTCGTGAGTTTTTTAGCTGCAAGTCTTTCCTACAAATATCACGAGTATTTTAGCATTTGCCTAGTGATCAATGAAATGCACCAATAATACAGAAGCTGGCTGAGTATATTTCACAAAAAAATTGTATGTGAGGTAAATCTATACGTACTTAATTCAACGTTCTGTTATCACTGTCTCTAGGGGAAAATAGCTCCTACTGTATGTGTCAATGCAAGATCCATCAGTCATCATTTGTTCTATGATGTATTAAAATTTTCTTGATTTATTGCCAAAATCCTTGGCAGGCAACCATACTGAATCTCAGGATCCGCTGATCTTCCTGGTCGCTTCTCCACGAATCAGGAATGTGATTCCGAAGAGTTCTTCGTAACGGAAGTCTCGTCTTTGCTCTTTGTTAGTCTAGTTCAGAGCGAGACAATTATGGCAGAGAGATGACCTTGCACTGAGCTGCTGCAAGCTGTTGCGCAAGACGTAGCGTCGTACCAGGCCGTGTAATTGATACGTGTCTGTATCTGTCGCAGCTACACCATGGAGGGTCGTCAGAAAAACCTCCCACGGTCCTTCACGAAGAAGATATTTCAAGAACATTAACCCTTGTATTAAAACACTTGTGTTTTGGAAATTCGATTCCCAAATTGATGCATAGAAATATTCCTTCCATAGCAGCATTGGAAGTGAGTTCGGCACTATATTGTAAGGGATGTTATCGCTATTGTGCTTCAGTCGAGATCCTCAATACAATGGTTGGGATTATGTTTATGGAATGCATCGTAGGCCTAACTGACTGGTATGACATAGGAAATAAGGGAGAAGCGAGGGAACTGGGAGGACTCTCCTACTCTATGAGCTCGTATGCTTAATAGAGTGCAAGAATACTTATTCTACTTCTTAAGACAAGGTCAAACTCTTAAGTAGAGTCCTATTAATTTCAATCAAGCTTCTGTTTACGTTGCAATGATGATACTAACTTTTAAGATCGAAATGGTTTTCTTAAAAGAACGACAAATCATTAAACCTAGAATATTAAAACTATCACGGTAGCAAGACTCGTGAATGAACATTTAAAAACGTCGATAACTTCGCTTCAAATTCAATTAAGCAACTCAAGCGTCAGTCATAATATCACGCTTCATTGCGGACTGACTCGAATTACCTTGTGTGTTACACTTATGTTGAGACGTGACACGGGGAGCTGATGTGGCGGATGCAGCTTGTGTCATCCACGGGGAGCTGATGTGGCGGATGCAGCTTGTGTCATCAGCTTCATGAGGACATCCTGTCATTCTTAATTCTCAAGATCAGTGCAATAATTAAAGCATTATCTATGAGGCTGAACGCCTGATCATTTACACTTGGACAATAAAGTAATTTTTTGCTGGAATCCCCCTTTGTTGCACTGCTTGCTGGCACTGCTTTTGCTGAAGATTTTTTTTTTTTGCAAAGGAGAACTCTGCGGATTGATGAGCATAATTCGCTACGAAGGCCCCTAACCTAGCAGCTTAAACAAATGGATTCATAAAGTTTATGTGTGCGTAAATGTTGAGTAATTATCACTTAATTCATACTACATATTTTGCTCTGTGTAAAGATGCAGATAGAACTGTCAAGCTTAGGGTTTCTTGACGAATTTTTTAACCTGCATCATTGAGTTAGTCTCCTTGACCCTTGGCAGTATCACGAGCTAGCGCTTTCACATTTCTGAAAATAAATTGATAAAGTTGAGAGGATTATAAATTCCAATTGATAGCCGAAGGAGTTTTATTTGACCATCGATAACGCCCAAATGAATTTAAATTTATACTTCATGTGACAGAAAGTGTTCTAAAACCATTGAAGTACTACATTTTCAAATGAAATTCAATGTTTAGCAATTGTTTGGCCGAGTTTTTGCTTTGAAATTTTCACTAACAAAGACGGTTTACGTTTACCGTTGGCCCAATACTTCACTGGAAAAGCGACTCATTTCACTCATTTCAAGTCTTGAAGTCCTGAACATTTCCGTCCCACTGATTTTTGCTCCTGAATTTGATTTAAGCAGAAAATAATTGTTTACGTATTCATGTGAAAATACAATCAAATATTTTTGGTATCAATAAAGATTATCAATGTGCATGATATAAACTAATAAACTTATGGAAATACATTGACTTAGAGAAAATTAAAATTACTGAACGTCTTTTATAGAATTCTCATTTCTCCCTGATTTTGCCTTCAGTCGCTGGGCTGCCTCAAGCTTCTATGGACGAATTGTTGTATTTCTTTACTAAACTGCTGTGCTGTGCCTCTTGCAAGTGTGCATTTCAGCAGTTAGAGGCGACAATAAGTATTTAATTTCTTATAATTTCTGTCAAGATGATTCTTAAAAACAAATAATAAGTATTGAAATATTTGGGTCACATTAGGATCAGTATAAGAAAAACTCTGAATCCTTTATCCACGACCCTAACACCCCTAGATGAGTAATTTTATATTTTGTATTTGATGAGTTTCATTGAATATGAAGCCTGGGTCAAAGAAAGAGTTCATAGACTTATTGTCGAAGTCATATTTTCAGTATGTGACAAATTTGTGATGATTCTGTCATTTTTAGCTAATGTTTGAAGGATCAAATCAAATCGCTTAGTAAGTACGTTTTTCCTGACCAACGTTATGTAGACTGTGAGAGTGTTACTTGTTTCCTAATCTATTATAATGTAAAAATCATTACACTTTATTTGTATTGTAATGCAAAGTCTATTATGTTAAAAAACTCCTAATCAGGTTTGAAAAAATTGGTGAAACTTGGAAATATTTTCGTGTGTTAAAATCTTTTCCAAGCAACAGTCTCTGTAGACTAATTATCTGAAGTTGCGCAGTTAACTTTTATCTGATGCAGATGAACAATGGCTTCCTGTTACCCACTTAATTCCTCGATATCTCAAAGAAACGACGACGCAAGCAAGGATGGGCAAGTAACTACAGTGCGCCGGCGCTGCTGTGTAGTAGGAGACAAACAAGTTTGTGTGTGGCGGGCAGGGCAATTACGAGATAAACCACTGCACTGAAGTGTGCTGTGTAGCGCACGCTGCACGACGACGCTGACGGGAACACCGCACTGAAGTGTGCTGTGTAGCGTACGCTGCACGACGACGCTGACGGGAACACCGCACTGAAGTGTGCTGTGTAGCGTACGCTGCACGACGACGCTGACGGGAACACCGCACTGAAGTGTGCTGTGTAGCGTACGCTGCACGACGACGCTGGCGGTTGGTAGTCTCATGTCTACGCAGATGATTTTGTAGTGCACGTTCCTGTGAAGGTTTACTCGGATAACCTTCACGACTGCATTGCTGAGTAACAAATACTACAGTCTAGCACCACTATCTGCTCACAGATGAAATGAAATTTTCCATTCTTGGTGATGATGATATTCGGCGAAATAGACTAAGAAAATTGACTACAGGTACAATGTTGAAAATAAGTTTAGTGTTTAACTGAGAAACTACGTCATTTCTAGTTAAAATCTCGGCTATGACAGAAGGTTGAGGTTTCTGCGCTAATCTGACAGTGATTATACGAGTAAAATGAGGCTTGAACAGAGGTAATTATACTACCTCTATGATATGTATATACTTTGATGTACAAATTTTATGAGTGGATATCATATTTTACACTTTGTATCAAGAGTTGCAAAGTTTGCAATAGAAGCTAATCAATGTGTGGAAAAACACTTTACACGTTAAGATCCCAAAATCTTTGCCATCAATCATTCCACTCCTAATCTGCACCCACCTTGCAGCCAATACACGTTACTATTCCTCAGAGGTGTGAAATTCCAGTGTATAAACCTAAAATGCTAACTGTTGGAGAATCCTTTAAAACAAACACAATTTTCTCACCTTAGCAATTTCTTATAACTTGGAGAAGATTCAGTGTTCGAGCTCTTCAAGGCAACTGCTGATGACGCGCATTCAGTTGCTGGGCCTCCACTCGTAGCCCACACGAGCTGCTCGTACCACACCGTAGGAGTCATTGGGAAGACTCACATTAAGAAGGCTGCCTCTGTCTCAGTTAGAGCTTTATTTTTGAATTTGTTTCATGTAGCCCTATGAGTAATGTTTTCAAGAATATTAAGACTAATTTTTTCCATGTGTAAATGATACTCGAAGCAGTAAACAATAAAATTCTGTTCCTGAGCAGCAATGTTCAGCTGTGCAGTAGCACTAGAGTAACCTTCAGTCGGTCGAATACAACATAATATTTATGTGGAATAATTCTGTCCTATGTTCACAAAAATAACCTGAAGCATCTTAGGCAAATGACATTTCAGGTCTGTCGACTGATGAACTGATTTGAATGTTCTCCAAGTATAGATCTAATGGATAACTTATGATTGATATAAAGTAAAATTTTACACTATTGGGTGTCCCTGTATCCCGAGAGATTAACCAAGACAAGGCATTTAGGTGAACACAAGAAAAATATCACCATCATAAATTGCAATTTATGCAATTCAATGCATTGAAAATTTGCTTCTGCTGGGCTCAAAAAAGGGTAACCAGTTTAGTGCCATCAGTCGCTGGCCACATCATGACGCCACCACTCTTGTCACCTCAAAATTTACTCTTTCACAGTCCAACCCAAACAATGTTCCTGTCGTCCGGTGCATGATGGCTGAAGACTGTGGCGGTATAAAGTGCCTCCTAAAAGTCAGTTTCCCCACGCTCCGGTGCGCAGTTCATCCTTTTGACTCGATGGTTTTCCTTCAGAGAAGGTCGGATATCCGGCATTATTCTTTGGCCTACATCTTGGAAGACTCTACACTTCGATGTCATGGACATCTTGGTGGTGCCGACGCGGTCAAAAATATGTGTGTTGCTGATAAATAGATTCTTAAAAATTCTTTGCTTAATTTTGCCAATTTTTCTTCCGAAACCACTTTTTATTCGTCATACCTTACCGTTACCTGACTATCAGATTAAGCAGCTTGTAATTGATAAGTAATTGTACTGCGACCTCTACTGGTCAACTCGAACAATTTTTAACGACAATTTACTCTCACTACATCTCTTAGATCGCAGTTTTTGCCATAATTTAATTCAATTGCTTTTACACTTCCTTCGGACGATTTTTGATAGATTTTATTGACTTTATGTAATAAATTGGCATGCTACCATTAAATGAAGACCACAAATATGGATGACTTTTGTTTGTATATGGGCAGAAACTTCCAAAAGTCATGCTGTTAACGTGCGTCAGTGTTGCCACTATCCATGAAAAATTTGAATCGTTGAAATGGAGTGTATATAAAAATATTGTTAAAAACTCATTTTGCTCCAAAGCGTGGCATCCACTGTAGTTGTTATATATCAACTTCTGGTACAGTAATAGACTAATAATATTATTATGCTCCTTTTTTTAACTGTACGAGTTCTTTTTCATTTATATATCCATGATGTTCTTAAATTTCTCAAATAAAATTTGTTGTTCTAAACCCTGAGTTTAAATTCCTTTTCATGGACTTCATGATATTTAAAGAATTTAGAATCATACATGGATTAAATTGTTAAAAGTATTGAATATTGATTCGCTAAGTAAAATTTTCCACACCTGTTCATATGACGTCGTGCTGATGTTCCGTGGCCTCCCGCACCTCCAGATCTAACTCCTCTTGACTTCGTTTTGTGGGAGTACTAAAAGGAAAATTTTGTGATGCTGAGTAAAGGAAAGAACAGCGTTATTAAACGAGCACGTATTTCTTCAATCAATAACGGAGGTCACTCAAATACTATTGAATTCCGGTTTTGAAAGTTTTATGTACAACATACATTAACCAAAAAGGGTTTGTTTTATGTACAGCATATGTTCGAATCTGTACAGTAGGAAGCTAATCAATCGAATAGAATAAAGGTATTCGTCAAATTTAGTTTTTCCGTATATGTTCAATTTGACTTAAATTTGTAAAATGTTATGTCTTGTACTGAATCATTATAAATATTTTATTTAATTTTTAAAATAAAATACCATAAAAGTTTGTTAGCTAAAAGTATTGAAAACTAAGTCAGGTTACAAACCGATCTTCTTGCGTCTGAGTTGATGTAGTGACTGTAAACAAGACGGGGAAATAGAATGGAGTAGAATGCAGATAGTAACAAAAAATTGATTGTAAAATAGTTTTTTGGCTAAATCTAATACCGAAAAAAGAAATGTTGCTGATTTTAACAAAAGATATTCATGTCAAATTCAAGGTAAACTTACGTCTGAAAAAAATTAGGCAGTCTGACGTTAGCTCACAATAACATTCCATTCCATTTGGTTCCCTTGAGGTGTTTTGTACGCAGCATTTTCATTTTGTTTCATCAACATAGATTTAAAAAGTTTGGGGAAGCATCTATTCATTGCATGTCTTATCTGATTTCAAAAGTACAACCTCTCTTTGTGAATACATAGTCCATACTCCATAAATACATAGTACATACTCTCTAAATAAAAAGTTCGTACTCTGTTGCAGCAAAAGGTCAGTACGCTCGCTCAGGCTCACAAGTCGTGTTTGCCAAAACTTGGATTAGCAAAAAGCAAGTAAAATTACAATCGTCCGAGTTTCAGCATCTGAAGCTACGAGACTTAATAATACCAAATAAATTAGATAAACACTACGCTAGAGGCTGGCTATAATTAGGTCTTTGTTTGAAGTCTAAAAAACGACCAAATAACAGCAAAAAATTGGAAGGAAACATGTATTCTGATTGAAGATTCAGCAAGTATGAGTGTTACTGGGATCAATGACTTGAATATATTCACGCAGAATATCATTTCTTCTTTCCAAGTATGAGTTGCACTGCAAAAGAAATCGACGAATGTTTTTCATCATTGGCACTATTTATAGTGGTATAAATAAAATAACATTTATGGAAACCCATTCTTTAAACGGAATGAAGTTTTTTACTCGTTTTACCAAAAAAGGAAAAACAATGGTATTCCTTTGCAAGAAGTCTTCAGTCAGTATTCACAAATATCGAAAACAGCAAATTCTAGACACGAAACTGACAGCCTGCCAAACGAGTTTTGCTGAGAGCTTAGAATTGCAAGTCATGCAGCGGTTCAGTGTCAAAGACTCGATCTTAGCATCCCTTGTAACAGCGATAAGTTGTCCGATATACAATAGATTTGGCTCTACAATAAGACTGTTTCTTAAGCATTCTTGATAATGTAGTTCCTAATGATATTTAGGAGTTAATTTTATGATGCATTTCTGATACAGCAGACATTCGTGTTTCCTATATTGTCAGGATTTGCCGTATCACAACATTCCTGTAGCCATTCCAATGAACTTGATAACTTTCGCTGCCAGCGCATGCAGCTGGAACCGCCTGGCCGCGTCCAATAGAAGGTCAGAGTAGGATAGATACCGACGCTAACATCAGCCAATCATGACTCCAGCTTACTGGAACAAAGCCTGCGCAAACATCGCATGGCTGACGAAAGGAGGCTTGGTCGCTCTTGAAGTAGCGAATGGGACATGAAAATATAAGTGGAGTTAACACGCGCGCGGTGTCAAGGCGTGAGTGCAAAAACTATTTGACGATCGTTGAAAACGACGTTTGCATAAATTAATTTTATACTGATAATCAAGAGCAGGCCAAAACTATAGTTCCGGACTCCATTTTAATTTCTCAGGAATCTGCATTTTTTGTCACGTATTGTCTTGCTAACGCACACCCAATTGAGTATTAGAGATTTAAAGCTATTGGTTTTACATTATTACTCGAACATACGCGTAAGGATAAATACATTTCATAAAATATCTCCTTCAACTTGTTCAGAAACTTTGAGAGACAAAGCGTACAGCTTACTCTCAGTTTCTAAACTCATTTGAAAGAAAGACAAGCAAAGCGAGCAAGTATAACTACACCTAATATCACTGAAATTTTCTTTTTCAGTCTCATAGTTTGTTTCATGTATTTTTATAAGTGCAAAAAAGCTTACATTGTTACAATAAGTAGTTAAAAATACTTGAGACATCCACAATATTACTTATAACAGATGTCCTATGTTTGGGCTAACATCAACTTTATCTAATGCGTTTATTCCAGAACTTAATCCAGCAAGCTGGACAACTTATTTGGTGCTGCCAGAACTGGTCTCAGCTGTTCAGTTTATTCGTGTGTACCTTTAAAAATTATGTACCTGCTGCCGCCATGAACGATTGAAATTTATTAATTTGTAAATAGTCACGAAGTAAATCAATGTAATGTTTCAGTGGCATTTCAGATTGCGGGTTGGCATAACTATTGCCCTGGGGAAACCATACAATTTCTTTGCACTACCGCCCGATTTCCATATGATGATCAGGATTAAAATTAATCTATTTTACTCGATTGCTCGATAGAAATATCGACAGGATAATAATACAACATAAGGAGCAAATCAATTGTGGCAGATGCTTTAGTTTTCGTTAAAATTTTATCCAACAATCGTCCTGAATGCAAGACCATTCTCAAAGAATTGCATGGATTTTACTAGCACAATAAACTAAGCTGATGCTCCTTTTACAATCATTCGAAATATTTTCGCTTAGCACTGGAGTTACTACTGTGTATTACCACTGCTTTATCCCTTACGACATTTTCATGTTGAATGAACTTAAAAAAATCAATTTGCTTCAGTATTGGCATTTGATAACGTAGCAGGCAGAACTGAAGATAACAGAAATACTTTATGGCAACAACACTTTCCCTAACAAGAAGTTAACGCTGCAAATGTCCAGCAACAACTGCACTAAGTAGCTACCATACAAGAACTGTACTTTGCCCATAATTAGGTCGAATAATAACAAAAGCCATCAATTTTGCGGAGCTTCTTAAGATTCAAGTGATTCAAATATGATCAATAGGATCAATGGAAATATTTATTCAGTAAATAAAAGCAATTCGTAATACAGAGGATGTAAAAGAAGTCTATTGTTCATATATAATTAATTAATACATCACAATAAACAGTAAAATTCTTCTCCTAAAGTGACAGACGCAAGCTCACATTATGCCCCATGGTAGAAGATGCTCTTAAACCTCGAAATCTTGAGGGCTCGTATTGTAAAGTCCTTCTCAATTCCAGGTGTGTACTCTGTCTTCTGGTGTATCATTCCAGGTGTGAACGCTGTCTTCTGGTGTTTCATTCCAGATGTATGCCCTGTCAAGTATGCATAATTCCTTCCAAAAAAAATTCTGAGTATTTAACAAAAAAAAAATTCTTGACCAGGGCTAGTAGGTCGCGGCCTTGTCTCCGACCAGCAGCCCCGTAGAAGAAGCACTGCAAGTGTTGTGAGGTGATGACAGCAGCCATGAAAATAAGCAGAATGGATACTAACATTGACTGCTCTGCTACACAACTATCAAACCATCGCTCGCTCTAGGGTCCTTCTGAAACAATTCACCAATCCTTCATGCCGACAACATCCTGGCAAGAAACATTAGAGCAATTTAAGAAAATTGACTCTACACAAATGACTTGACCCCTCATCCATCATAAAAATAAGGCGTTAGCGGTAAATAGAAATAGATTAGGAGGTGGTGTCTGAGTGCATTCATTTCAACATGCATGCAAGGTTCAAGAAAGACTTGGCAACTGGGCAAAGGTAGGTCAGAGTATGGGCAGGTCGGCGTCAACACTTCACTTGGGTCATTGGAGTTAGAAACTGACCCAGATGAAGTGTGTCTACGATGGATTTACAATGTCAGGATTTGACTGATCTCTAGTGAGGGGACTTGAAATTATCTTCACTTGGATGTCTCCATCTGTCTTTGTCAAATAGGAGAGTTGCCCCAAGTAACTTCTATTTCATTCTTAAGTCTCCTAGCTTCCAATTTATCAAAAGTTGTGTTATGGGTTTACCTAACTTCCGTTCAACTGCATAAATTCTCTGGTGATCAATACAAAATACCAGATACAAACTGGAGTTGACGCTTAGTTTGGCGGCATTAAAATCACTCGCACTTAAGCTCACTGCTCGAGCGTTTCAATTGAAGTTATTTACTATTTGTGTTTTACCAGATAAGCTATTAGATTTGGCCTATATTGGAGCAATATTGACTTGCTATCACATGTATAAAATTTAGAAGAGAAGCATTTAGTTTTTATGGCGTAACTAGTTCATTCAATTGATACAGCGCATGCTTCGGGCGAGTTGATGCTCCCGATAACAACCACGGAACACAAGAAACATCCTCACGGTTCTCAATGGGAGAATTCAACTCGCTCATGAAGACTCGAAACTTTTCATAAACTCGTAACTTCCAACCTCCAGACCGTGTGTGGCTGAGGAAATGTTTGTAAGAATTTGACCTCAATAGTAATATTAAAGGAATATTTTGGGGGATCGATCGCATTTCCTTCGAAGACACCAATGTTTTTGCTTACAATATCTTCTCTCATTTACAATAAACTCGTAAAAGGAATGACTGACCTTGTTGCTATATTAGTCATACCGCCCTTCTCATTAGCAATATTATCTTTAGAAGGGCGAACTTATTGTACTTTATCTGATCTAGTACGTAATCTATGTTGGCATTGAATACTTCACCCAGAAAATAATTCAGAGAGGAACGTGTGCAATTACGAAGATTGTGGCTGCAGTAAAAACATACTAAGAACCAAGCATCCTTTCTTTTGCATTTGTTTGCATAGAAATTCAGCTTTGAGACTGTAGGTCAAAAAGAGTTAATAATACAGTTGATACGAATAAGATGCCGCATAAATTAATCCTTAATCTTCTACTAAGCTGGCTATTCAAAGTTTTGCTAGAAAATTGTGCGACGGATATTATGTCGTACAGAATTAATTCTGTATATTCTTGGTAGAAGCTCTGAATAGATGGAGTTGCATTTTTCTAATTCAACACCTCGAGACTAAATTCTGAAGGCGGGTTGCGTGAAGTGACTCCTCGATTTTTGAAGACAGCGCCTGAGAAAGTGTTCAACGCTTGTTGTTTTCAGCAGTGTGTTGCTAAATGTTTATTCTATAAGAAATTCGTTGAAATAATGATCTCAGAGTAGTGGAAT
>VCRD01000012.1:271029-335581 GCA_006783055.1 Trinorchestia longiramus
GCCTCCAGCCTATTATGTATATTGGGTTCATATTTGAGTTGGGCAGCTCTGTACGAAAATGTATGTATAAACATATTAAATGAACCAACTGCAATCAGATATCGAGTATAATGTCATTATTTAAAAGTATGACGTCAAATAATGTAGATTTGTTCATCACTACATGTATAGGAGGCAAGGTTTCGTAACTGTTTACGAATTTGAGAGTTTCAAACAAAACTTACTTCCCAGTGTCTATGGTGCGACTGTCGACTTTCATTTGACACTCACGCATCACAGATTCTTCCCTCAAATTATATGCTCTGACGTGCGTCTGATTTCCTTGAAAAAATGGAACTTACGCATCGTCCTATAAACAGCTTGGCATTATTTTACGGGCATCAGTATGAGTAGTTTTCTGACTGAAATTATTTGACAACATCTGCAGCAATATTTACTTCTGAAGCAGGGCCTCTTGTAAGCGAAGGCAATTTCGCTTCAATAAACTTTTAGTTTAGAATGAGAACAAAAACAAGCGCTGATATCTTGTAGGGTAAACGTAGTATCTTGATTAAATGTGTGAATTCCTACAAGGCGGAAGCAGTAGATTATATAATTTCAGGCCCCACTATCATAAATACTATTACATGCTCTCAGGACTCACTAGCTACTAAGCTCAATGCTCGCTCCTTTTCTCCATGTTCAAAATATCAAGTGCGGTCGACCAGGCCTCATTACTATGCCTGGGAACAAAATCACACGTTACGACATCATCAGTCTACGAGAATATTGCAGCACTGATTGCTGAGTGACTTTATGACCGCTAAACACTCAGACGCGTTCTCAGCCCTGCAGCAGCAACGGGTTATAAAAAGACTCGTACCGCACCGGAGTGATCCAATTGCTTCAACTTCATTTAAGATGTGCGTCGTACTGCGTTATATCTTCCCTGATTTACGAGCTTCACAGCACAATGATGCACAGTAACCTTCAATCTTGCGTAAAATGTTTCATTGTGAGAGAATACGTCGACTGCTCCCAAGAGACCCACAAATTTATACGAGCGACAGGAAGCCTACAGGTACTGATGCATCACCCATTGTTTGCAACAGCACTTCAAGAGTCATGATATCAATACTAATTCAATAAATGTCAAATTAAAACAAAAGATTACCGCTGACTAAATGAGTGGTACTCTAATGTTATGTAGATAATTGAGAAAAAATATAAGAAGACATTTTATCCGGACATGTAGTTCCTAGGTTCATCATAAATAAAATGTGCAAAACATGTAGAATTAAAATAAATAATATTACGCTCCAACAATACTAAATGTTTGTCGTAATTTTTGTTGAGAACAAGCGTACGCTCTGAGCGTTTGGAATTGTTTTTAGGTACGTGTTCTTTATCACCTGATTTTTGCGCAAAAAACAGTATCATTGAATCTTATAATACTTACATTATAGTTTTGTAAGCTTCTCTAAGTTAGAATTGAACAAATTTTATCGGCAGAACAACCAGCAACTCCTGTTGTTTTAAGGCTTTTTGACGTCAAGTTTTCATGCTAACTCAGGACGGTCTTTACTTTTGTGTGAAATGCACGATTGACAAACTGAAATTTTAATCTACGTTTAGCCATAGCTTTTAATAGTGCTGGTACGAATGAGTCATAAAGGATTTGCAATCACTTTTACGAACAATTTCATCACTCAAACCGTCAGTAATACTCGGCATGAATAAGAAATTAGGTAACTTACGCATACATTCATTAAGGTTGAGCCGTCGCTGGTATTAGCTGTAATGATTTTCTGATAAATATAATAATTTATTGTTTGCTTTTGCAAGTCATAAAGTTGCATATTCAATACTAATATTAACTCGCCATTTAGCTTACCTCTCGTAAGCCCGGGCTCAGACCAACAGTTACTTCCTCTTTTTTCTGAACTCTGGATGAACAAAACCTGCTTCCGCCTTCAGAACTCGGTTGAAAATAAGTCAAGCTTCTTAATTTGAAAAGGGAGTGGTAAATTCCAAGGTGGTAGTCAATTTTTCTAGTGTGCATGTAAAGTTGCAGTTATAGTAACCTGTTACTCATTGATCCTGCAAAATAAAAGTACCTAATGTTGTGCATCATGATTCTACTTATACTGAATTTTTATATCAATTGAAGATAAATTCCTTTTAAATGTGTACAATGATAACACAATTGTTAGAAGCTGCTGGTAGTCAGACTCTTTCAAATTCTTCAATAGTTATATGGACCTTTTTAAAATACAAAATAGATCAAAATTATACATTTTTTGCTTAACGATCAGATCCTTCATCGTCAGTCAAATGATTCTCCGACAGAAGTTTTTCAAAAGTTTCACATACTGAGCACAAGTTGGAGGTTCTTTCAAGGAACAGAAAGTTTTAATTCAGAGCTGCAGCAAGATCATCACGAGTCTTCGAGCAAGCTCTTTTGACACGATACTAATCTAGGGAATCCCAGGTCAGTCGTACGTCAGGATCTGACGGATCTCCATATTCCCGGGTCTCACTGTTCTCCATATTCCTAGGTCTCACTGATCTCCATATTGCAGGTTGTTGGTTTGTCCGAAATCGGCAAATGGGTCATTTCAACGAACTCATCATTCAATCTAATGGAGTTCTACCGCAACAAATGAGATCTAGGTACAATCATTTGGCCACTGCCAACAAGAGATATTCATGTATACGCATAAAGCCAAATGCAGAAGCTAAAAAAACATTTTAAGCATAAAAACCTCCATGGACAAATATCGTCACTTCATATGATATTGGTTGGAAGTATCAAAGTAATACTAAAGAAACAATTAATCATCAATTCCATAAAAAGACCATGACAGCGTAAAACCAAAGTTTTAAATGAGAACTGGGAGTGTATTGGATCACGTTGGATGATGTAGTGCTACTTTCCGTCGCTCCCTTCCTCTTTTTAGTTAGAGGATTGCGACATTGCAACTCAGAGCTCTAGTAGTGCAGAACACTTCCTGCTAAGCAACCGAGTAACTGCTCTGAGCTTAGTGTTCTTCCTGCAGACTCTATTGAAAATCCTTCTTTATGCCTGGTTAGAACAAAAATAAATTCAACTGTAAAAATACAAACATTCCTTTGGTGCAGTAGTTCGTGTTTGTTTAGAAGTTACTTGTATTCATTAGAAAATACTGTCACAAGAATATAATTTATTCTCTTATCACACAATTTTTTTTCGGTTCTGTAGAGTAAAAACCATAATTTGAAAAGTTTCACTTATCTAGTGCTTGGTCGTCCTCGCCGGTTCCAATTTATTCTAATTCAAAATACAAAAACAGCTTTTACATTCACCTTTTATGCTCGTTTCTTCTCATGCTATATTCAAGCAATTAATAGTGCAGTATAACGTCCGTGTCACTGGGAAAGAATAGGGGTAGAGATAGCCTCGTTAACGTCCTACCATGAACCAATTCACTAATGTACTGCATATTTAAGTAAACAAACACCAAGGGCAGAGTAACAGTATTTTGATTCAACTCAATTTTCATTATTAAATACCATGAAATACCCTTGCTGGTAAGGTGTGACGCTTGTTCGAATTGTGAAAAATGTATTGTGAAGCAGGAAGGTGTGATACAGGAACATGTTATTAGCAACCTTACTTTTTAAATTTATCGATTGTGGAATGAAAACAAACGTACGGTAGTAATAACTCCTAAGTCTGAAGACAAGACTGTGGTTGTCCACAGTAATTTATCAACGCAGTTCAACTTAAGCCTGCTAAATCTTTACGTAGGATCTCAGTGAAAGCAACAATTGTCCTACGACAGCATAATTCGTACTATTTTTTTTTATTTAAAAAAGTTTCAGTCCAGATGAAACTGTCTTCATACAATACCGAAATAATGAAAACTGCACTCATCTTGGAAAATAAGATATTATTAGGGGTAAAAATCGTACAGCTTTAGAGTAGATTGTACGTAAAAAATCGTTAGAGAGAAGAGTTGAAATTTCTTTTGTAATGAAAATGAAGACTAATATTGAATATGTCTTTATGTGATCTATCATCATTAACCATTCTTTAACTTAATATGACTTTCAGTGTGTGGAACAGCTAGACTCATTACTTCACTCATCATGAAAATGTACATATTACCCAATGTATTGGAGTGCGTAAACCTATTTAATGTGACCAGTGAATTGATAAACATGATATCACAGCTGTGTATGCACGTTATAATAATTTTCAAATCAAATTTTGATGTCATCTGAGGCCTTCAACATATTTAAGAAAAATTTTGTATTAGCATCGCCCTCACGACTGACAACTAAACAAGCTATAGGAGCGTACTGGTCCACGGCGGGAGATGCATGAGCGCCGCATAAATTCCCATTTTGTGTTGGGCGACCTGCAATTGTCAGAAGAAATGAAAATTACGACTTAAATGCACGCTGTTATCACCCAAACGATGACAAGCAGTTTCACTCTCTTACTCCCACAAGCCAGCGAATAAAGAAGAGATTTCTTATAATACTGTTGGATGAAATGCTTTGAGAAAATGGTACATTAGCAAGATTTCTCTGGATTTTATCAATATTCTTTATCAGTCAAGTTTTCTTTGCACACATAAACATAATGTGAGAAATTGTAGGACTGAGCCCAGCTGATGTCACCTTACTGGAAGGGGGCAATTTTAGTGTTGGGAGTCAGGCATAAAACATGGAGAAAATAGTTTTTTACAATTATTTCAAATATTTCAGATCTCGCAGGTAACAAAGTTGTCGATCATAATTTAGTTCTGATCCTCCTTCAATAATAATGAGCAAGTTTTTCAGCAAAAGTCATTTATTACATATGTTGGGCAAAATAAATTCTTTCAATATAAAATTTTGATATTAGAGCAATTTTCAGGGCAACTCTGTAGGTGTTTATAATAAAGATCCTGTCGCTGGGCGGACTGAATGTTTGAACTTATTTACATGTGAGCTGTAGAACACTGAGCGGCCACGGTGCAGTCAACGACATCGTTAAAGTTTACTGATATTAAAATCTCATAAATGGATTATTTTTTATGATAGGATCAAATTGCCCTTAAAGGAGTCAAAACTCAGAAGTTATTGCTTATATTTACTACCTGCTGCTGAAACACAAGAGTTGCACATCATTGTTACCATAAGGTGTTCCCTTGCAGCAACAAAACATATCAGTTGCAATCAGACGTCAGCTGTAGCATCATCAGGTACGCTAGAAAGAATGAAATAAATAATCGTAAGGTAATAACGTTAATGTAAATGTTAGTGTTATTCAAATACTGGAAAATGTTATCGTACAGTCGAAGATAATTTCGATGAGAGTTACGCCCACACCTGCGACCGGAGTTCCAGGCTTCAAAATCAGAAGACTGCCTCCAGCGCAACCGCTATTGCAGCCCACGCATGTTTTTTATAGTTAGCCTCATTTTTCATTCTTTATCATCGTTTTATTTCCAAATCGTACTACTTTTTTTGTGACATCATTTTTTCCGATGATTTGTTTTATTAATTTACAGACTTCTAGGTTTGATGTGAAATAAAAGAGAGTTGAAATTTATAAAATTTGAAGCGAGAGAAGGACTATACATTCACATAAAATATAATGAGTAATTCCTTAATTTTTCAAGTGTCTCAATTATCATCTCTTCCGTAAAGAATAGAATATAGAATAGAATAAGGCAATAGGAACGAGCCGTTTGGCCCATTCTTGGTTCAATACCGAAGTCCCATGCCGTGGGACTTCGTAACGTAATACTTATAACAATACTTATAAGAAATACCTTAGGCATAAAATAACTCATTACAAGAACGACAAAAGCGTCGCCAGTGCCTGAACTGTACACTGCTCTACAGCGAACTGTATAAGTAATTGGCGTCCACAATGATGGCATGAACATATTGTGAGTATATGAGACCATATAAAATAATACAAACAAAAGCACCAAGGTAAACGCAGCCTTAACTAACTATATATATAGTTAGTTAAGGCCGCGTTTAGCTGGGCGGACTGAATATATATATATACATATTACATATAAGAAAAATAGAATTGATCTGTAAATAAGGAGTTATTTGTCTAAATTGAACAGAAAGTTTATACGTATGCTCCATGAAATGCGTTCATATCCATATGCACGAAAGATGTAAAGCTTGACGTTATGATAGCAGAGCAAAAACTTCTGTACACATTTACCTGCAGGCCATGGATGGACTGGCGCCAGATTTGGAGCAGAGCAAGCCACTGCACTGAATGACGCGTACAGTGGGCATCCCGCACACTTATCGCTCCTCCCACTTCCCGCAACAACGAGTAACCACGAGCTATATATACCGGCCGTGCTACCCTCGCTGTGACAGTGAGTGTTAGGTCATTGGAAGTGTGAGTTATCCAGCACTACGCAGTGATCGTCATGAGAGGCTTCCAGGTATGCTGCATTGACGCATCTGCCGCTCACGTGACTTCTTTGGAACTGCTTATCACAGCTCTTAGAACTTTAAAAAAGACTTGCAAGAGAGCAGGCATGCCATACCTTAATCATTTCCCGAATATGATATTGATGACATTTAGAGTAAAAGAAAGTTAATTTTCTCAGAGTACGGAATTTCAATAAAGGAAAACGTTGATTGAAAATATTCTGAACAAATTTTATCATACCACAAACATATCATCACACGTCTAACATCAACGAAAATTTCATTTCTCCATTATCTACAGTCATACATGTACTCAGATAGCAAGCTCTTTTACATGAGCAAACACGGATGTCCGCCACATGTGTATGTTCTCTCTTGCTCCATTGCTTTCAATAAATGTCAATGTCATGTGTTTGAAATCTACTCTGTTGTAAATTATTTACCGAAGTTTATAGAAGGTCTTCCAAATATTGTGGTCCAGAAGCTTCTAACATTTTACCATCATTCTTGTCCCTCTGCTTCATCCATTAAAAGTCAATCTTGTAATGCATACCTATTTATCTCGAATCAGTATCAAGTACAATTTTTGCACTAATATAGATCAATAAAATTATAGAAAATTTAGGTGTTCAAAATTGTAGTTTTAAACTCTCGATATCGGGCAAATGATGAGGTCAATCATAAGATGTGAGGCTATTCATTGTAGTCACTCACACTGAGTTTTTGTTTTCAGGAGAGGATTTTTCTTTAATGATTCGTAAACATGAGACTCTGAGGATATCGGAGAAAATATTCGGTCGAACCATAAGGAAAATTAGTTCGGCTTTTATAATAAAAGTAAAAATAAGACTTTAAATTATTCAATAGTCAGTTATGAAACCATCTAAGTGTTTAAACAGTGAGATTTACAACAAGCGCTACTTATTTCGCAATAAATCAATATTATGTATTTAAACATCTGAGAATTCCTTTGAATCACTTTCAAAAATTACTGACTGTTAATGAAAAGTATTAGACAAAATAATATGATACTAATTCCTTTAATGGTTGTAAATATCTCACTGTACAAAAATTCACTAGTTCTTTACTGCCACAGGCACCTGACAGACAAGTTAAAACGCATCATTTAACTATCACAGTACGTGAGATATTAGATGGTCTGTAGTTGATTAGAAGGTTCTAAGTAAACTGTAAGCTAGGACATGTACGCTCGCTCTGTGAAATTCCTTCATGATGTCAATTCCAGTGTATGCAATGTCTGTAACATGCATGAATAATAACAAGCCCACGCCACTCTTTCACACTATCATACTGTGACACTATCATACTGTGACACTATCATACTGACACTATCATACTGTGACACTATCATACTGTGACACTATCATACTGTGACACTATCGTACTGTGACACTATCATACTGTGACACTATCATAATACATACTGCACCACTCTTACAGTAGATAATGCATTACTCTCATAATGCATACTACATCGCTTTAATATAGCATGTTACGCCACTCTCATGACATACTGCACCACTTAACATCATCAGTGATGATCAATAATGAATTAGACAAACACGAGTGAAAAACACCTGTGACCAGTTGAGGCTACAGTTTCGCCTGCTGGACTGCGCCGTGCGTTGAGCAGCTCTCACTTGAACAGCTGCTGTGGCGTGATGACGGAGCTCTAGCAGCAAGCCTGGCATCGTCATGGTTGTGTCAAAGAATTAATGGTGTGAAAGTATCCCAATTTCATATCAGTATCTTTATTTTGTAAAATATTCTCGAAGAAAAAGATACTTAGTAATTTTAGTCTATAATGCTGTCGGTTGTGAACTTCGTTTTCATATTAGTCTGTATGCCAGGATGCCCTTAAAAATTAAATTGAATTAATTATCAGGGCAAACCGCGTACTTGTGGTAGTGTTGAGATCCAGCTTGTTTGTCTTCATTGTCACATCCTCATGTATTCGTTCATAAATGTGCGTTAATTCTTAAGATGCTTTATAGCCCAAGAGAAACCAATGCCTTATACATTTTTATAACATGATTTGAAAAGTTTGGTCCATGTAAGCGGTACCGATCTATTCAAAAAACATAATTTTGGAAAACTCAGGTCAAGCATGGCTGTATCTCACTAATCCGGTCTCTGCCCACGTCTGCCACACTAAAGTGCTCACTCGAATTCTCAAAACCTTGCATCGTTAAACGTAGCTTACAACATCCCCTGTAAATTAATACCCAAATTCTTGATCTTAAAATTCTTTCATTTCCAAATCTTGCACGTGGCACTTCGGCTCACATGTTGTTGGTAATTGGTTCAAAAATGGTCGCAGTCACTCACTTTCATTGGCTTCCTCCACCCTCACCCCCACCTGAGGTCACGCGAGCTCTGAACCTGCTTCGTCGTCCGTTCTGTGCTCCTAAATGCAAACTCGCTGTATAAATGAATAGACTTTCTTAGTGATATGCAAGATAACTTGACGTTAGAATTTATTCATTTCCTTGTCCTGAGAATCACGTAAGAAGTCTACAATGGGATTCAAAATAATAAATAGCAAATTTCTCTCTGTAGGAAAACGTAGGAATGTCCTCTGTAGACCGAGAAAAAAAAGTAGTCTCTTCACTTCGACTATAATTACTTCTAGTTAAATTAAATTTTACTTTCGTTCCGGTCATTTTTATCTTCATACCAGCAAAGCTTAGTAAAATCGATTTGTTTTTCTACCAATTTAACGGATAATGTATTAAGAGGTGATATTCGTACTTATTCAAACTGTCCCGTTTTAGCTCTATAAATTTGAAACCAACTTTGGTGTTAGTCTTTGAATAGTAAAAGTAGTTTAGGTATCATATAAAATTGCATTTTTTTCTTTTCAACATCATGAAGAGAATGACTCAGACTGGCGCAAATTAAAAATAGAAATTTTTTCTGATATTTGAAATACTCGTACTTGTTACTGGCTCAAGGGTACCAAAGTAAGAATAAGGAATTAGAGAGATGAGAGTGATGACAGAAGGAACAAGAAAACAATAAAAGAACCTGTCTTCCACCATGGAACAGCCTAGTCCATTAGCCGTTGCAGAAACCGACAAATATTCAGGAGTCATAAGCCGGCGGTAGAAGACAAATGTATTAAATAAAAACTGATGAGCAAACAGCGCCTAAACTGCACAATTTTACATTGGATCATTTTTTACCCAAACTGGAGAGCAACAGTTGCAGCCCGGTCGTGTCTCTCTTTTCCGTCAACTGGAAGTACCACAGAAAATAAGCAAACTCCTGCATTATGCCATAAGAGAGAAGCATCTTCTGCGTTATACCACACAAAATAAGCAATTCCTTAAGTTGTACCAAAAGATATGGACAATTTTCTGCTCTATGAGTTCGCGATAACATACACAGACTTGCTACTCGACGCATCTCTATGAAATATGTGAAAAGAGTCCTGAGAACAGCCTTACAACAAGTGAATATGACTCTAATGATCATAGATAATGATCTGCAGTAAAACTTCTACTCCTAGAAAATATTCTGAATGGAGGAGAACAAGAGCTACGAAACATGTCAGTCATATTTGAGAATAGCTAAGGCCCTCCTGCTTCTTAATGATAAAGAGCTTACAATGTCTGGATATCTGAAGGCACAACCTCATGATAGAGTGAATCATAGGATAGATGTACATATAGGTCCCTCATTACTTTTCGAATGTGAGATAACAAGAATTCTGTTATCATCTCAATTTAATATTTGATATCGGTAAACTTTTGAAATCGATCAAATATCCATTGATTCGAGGTAAGAATGAAATTAATGTTAACATTCAATTAATTAAACCGAAGCGAACGCATCCCGCAGTCAGCCGGCAAACAAACAAAACTAAACCATTGACATGTCGTGGTACTTGAAAAGTTCAAGGCTGTTTCAGTAGCACTTTCAAGTTCATATATAGAACAGTTAGTCACTGCACCGCTGCTCTGAAATACCTCGCTCCGGACCGTGTCTGTCACGGAAACATAATTGCCAGTGTGTGGATGAGCTGCACGGACTGAGCGCACATGCTCCATGAGGGCACATTCCCGATGAGCACACATGCCCAGTGAGGGTGGAGGACAAGTTTTACTGAAGCATGTCACGGTCGCGTAGTGCCGTGTGGTCCAAACCTCGCCCCGGCCAGAACAAAGAGACTCCACGACCTCGCTCTTGCGTTCGGCCAGAATGCTATTTGGAATTGCAGTGATATCTGACTGGTTTTTTGTTTTGGAGGGCCAGTTATATTTGTACTGTAGTATCGACACAGTCTCTTATAGAGGTCCTGAATTGATTTCATCCGCTGCTTGAGTTCTGTGCTGTGCCTTTAAAGTATGTACAACATTTCTTGTGAGGCTCCATTATATCATGTCATTTGTATTTATATTTATTCCTAATATCATTATGCATGCATTTAATTAACATAGCTAAACTGAGTGTATCACAGTGTGGCATTTACAGGTTACGTACTTCATAAAAGAACAGGTGGCTAAATTAGCTGGACGTTTGTGACACCAAATAGTTCGAATTGATGACGGCAATCGCTTGCTGATGCTATGCTGTACAGTGTACATACAGTATCCCTGCTTTTCTCAATACTTTATTTTGTGCTTAGAGTTAGGGGTGAAAATTCATGGTCGTTTTGCAGACATGGGAAAAATGAAGATTTCGTACATTCAGATTGAGCTCTAGCCACAGTCGCTGTAATGGTACAAATGTATCCAACGATACAAATGTATCCTACACAATGCAGAGTCAGCAGAACTAGCACAAATTAATGTCTTGCATAGAATAATGAGCCTCACGCGTGCATTGCAGAGATATCCAGGGCATCAGAACCTCCTTCATGTGACATAAAAGATGCGAAAACTATGACTCATTTTATTTCATGAGGCAACGTTTAAGTTTGCCAGCAAAACACGGAAGTAAAAAAAAGAACTACCAAGTCAGTCAGTCTCAACAGAGGACTTACTTTTAGAGGCACTGAATTTGTATGCGGGGCTGCTTCTTTGCTCGAGCATCTGACGACTAAAAGTAACTAGTTTTCTTTGGAATTTCAGAAATAGAAAGTGTACCAAATGCCAATGTTCAGTAAAGGGCAACATCTTCAACTGGAGCAGAAAAACCTTGCATTTTAAAAAATCATGGAAATATCAGATGAGATCATTTTCCTCGGTCCTTCATAAACTACTGAAATCTAGCATTAAGTTTTATTTGGTCTTTAATTTAGAAAATTATACTGTTAGCAGTGATAATTCATTTATAATTTTTTTGTTACTAGTATGCCTAAAGTGACTGAAAGACAATGAGATATCGTAACCTGCTCCATTCATCCTAAGAAGAATCGCTCATCAAAATAATTCCCTTCATAGCTTTGAGAACTGAGGACAAAAATTCCAGCCAATATTGTGTTCGACGAGTTGAATATTTATTAATATACTTTTGATAATATATGTCCGGGAATGTTGCCAATTACGCATTTAAAATTGCCTGTCTGCCCTTCTGATATTTATTTATTTATTCGTTTATTATGTACTAGCGTTCAAGGGCATCTAGCTTGTACGTTTGTGATTTCCATTTAAAAAAAACAATAAATGTGAGGAGTTTGTCTTCTCTTCAACATGTATATGAGCTTTTCCTAAAGACACAGATGTGCTTTAAGAATCAAAAACGTTGGCCAGCCAATCCCTTTTGTTAATAGCTATTCATTTCAAAGTGAAATATTTTAATAATTTTCAATTAGCAGTTATGGTATACGAAGTCACTTCATCATTCGAACGAAAGGAGAAACCAAAAGACGGTGATGTTCACTAAAATCTTTCAACTCATCTCACTAAATTGATCATACATAATCACAATCTTAACTGTTTTATTTTAGTGCAACAATACAATTTTTTGCATATATACTCATTGGCGACGTTGAAAGATATTTCAAGTCTTCAAGTTTTTGAAGCAAATTTCATTGTCAAAAATTACATTTGGTTTTTAACACATGTGCTACGTTCTGTAAACTCTCAGTCACTAACAATGCAAAAATAAGACAATGCATAGGATTTTGCTTGCTAAATTCCTCCCTTTGTGTGTATTGGTTCACATGCTCCTAATTCTTAGCAACTAATTACTCAGTGTATGTATTACTGAGTTTATATAATATTATTCCTTCCGACTTGCCAATTTTCAGACAACATTAACATTAGTTCAAAGCTCAAACGCAATTCTCTCGTTCATCATAAACGACTCATACACAACATGATTACTCCAGCCACAAAACATTCTTTTGTGTACTTCAGAGTTGAACTTTATTCATTATTTTTAGCACGAAAATTAGGGAACCCCAAAGATAGCACTTACGTAATCATGTTGAAAGTGATTCGCATTCTTAGGAAGGGTGTTGGAGTTCGAAGTGAGGGTATGCATCCAACGAGTCATAGAGCGGGAGCACATAGCGAGTTACACATAAAAACTGGTGCTCTAGCTGTTCCTCTCTGCTTCAAGTAAACAAAGAAAATGAGCGCTCACCGACGGTCAAATGAAAGTCTGATGCTAGCGGTCAAAGATTTCATCTTGGCCATAATGTTATGAAGTGTTAAACTGCTGCAGGATAGCCAAACTAGGCGCGTGTTAGGGCGCAGAGATGACAGCATCTATGGTGCTCCAGAGTTCCACTGATAACAGCTAATGCCGCGAGGGTTCTGCCTCTCCCCTTTCCTCGGAGAGTGAGTAAAATGTTCCACGATTACACGTTTCTGAGACGGGAATTTACATAATGAGATCAATTATTTTTTGTGCTTACATAAATACGCCTTTTGCAGTTAAAATTTACAGCAGTGCTCAAAGACGTGGCAAAATATGTAGATTACTTCCTTTCCAGAGATTAAAAATTGTTTCAATGTGTTGGTGAAACACGATTTAATCGAGCTGTGTAGTTTGTGCCTACCAGGTAATTGCATAAAAATGAAATCATATGCTATGGGTTTGTAGGTTTACTACACAGCATACACATTAATAAATCAATCGAAGATAGAATGTAGCTCTCGCTAAAAGGCAACTAAATCTTATATTAAAAACAGTTTTTTGAGAACATATATTTTTACTCTTTATTCAAAGAATGCATGAGGTTCATGATAACATTTTCTTACATTTGATATTTGATTTTATGAATGCATTGTTACTTTCTTTTTCATTTTTGTTCGTTGGATAAACCAAACTATTAATCGGTTCAGATAATTATTAATATGGGATGTGTTGAAGGACTTACTAAATCCGAGAAGGCTACAATCGTCAAGGAAACTACTAACGCAACATCTTATGGTGCATAGAGAACAAGTTTATGCTGCGAAGGTTACACAGTTCAGAGATTTTTGAAATCTCAAAAATCGCGGCCCGATAAGGGTAAAATGTAGGTCTTGACGATGCGATGTTTGAAAAAGTAAGCACTAAATCGTAAAACAATCAGGAAATATCAGTAAGAAAATATGTATTAACAAGTGCTGGTATTTGCAATATCCTAAAATCTCCAAAACACCGTGTTATCCATACAATAGGTTGTATCGCAAGAAAAGGTTGGCATCAAGGGGCATTTATTTTAGGCACGTATGGGCTAACATACATGTACGAATTTATGAAGAACGTATTTTTCAAGCATGAGCCACGAGCTACTCCGGAGGCTCCTTGTGGATTGACCAACAGTAAGCTTTGCAACAGTGATAAATAATATCATCGTTTTTTAAGTCAAGAAGAGGTGTAGTGTACTCTTGTGGGCCGGAATCATTTATGATGATATTATCGGTCATGCCAAGATCCACGAGAAATTTAATACTAATGCAGCTTCTTCTTGTTATCTTTTGAATGAAGAACTTTTTCCTCGGCTTGAAGATCAACCATTGACACTTCGAAAGGTGATTGTGTTTATGCAAGACAATGCTTCATTCCATTCAGCAAATGCTACTGAAGAATATCTTCCCTCATTGGGCTCTAGAAGCAACAAAATAATGGTGTGACCCCCGTCAACGCAAAATTTGAACTTCATTGGAAACGTGTGGGTCATTGTAAAGTTTGAAAGTCAAGATGGTAGCGATTTACTTCAGAAATACCAACATAGGATGTTATAGAAGTTGTTTCCTGATCTGTTCCAGCTGCTATCACTAAAGCTAAAAAAATTACACATTCAACAAATAATAGACTTTTTGAAGTCATTAAACGTTACGAACAATGCATTAATAAATAACTTCTAGATATGATTATTATTTACTTACAGATGATTTTTCAATAATATTCATGGTTTATATTTTGATCTGTTTTTTATTCTTTTTGTCTATCAATTCAGGATGAAATTTTGTTGGATTAGGAGCGTGGATTATTAAATATAACTTATTCACAAAAATAAATCTTATATCAAGAATGATTGTTAAAACTTCAAAGAAAACTCAATTAAGTCGTTCCCAACAGTTGAAAAAATAGAATAAATTTACTTTAGGTACTCATTCATTTATTTCTGAATGTAGGTTGAAAAACATTATAATGAATAATAAGTGTGGGTCGCACTATGTATTGAGTATTCAAAAGATTAAAAGCAAAATCTGATTTATGCTTTCTAGAAAACCTATTTATCAAAACTTTGAGTCACATACCAACCTTTGATTTGAATACTCATAGAAATATTTTTTATGATTCATTAAAAACTGATAAAAGCCAGTCATCTGATGTTTATTTTTTCTGGTAATTTCCTGCTGTACATAAACTCCACAGATCAATTTTAAGTCAACTCTGATACAATTTATCACGCATGTTATTCCTGCCGCAGTGAACAGGAATGAGTCTCACTAGACTAGTATCAGAATCGCCTGAGCCAGGAAATGTAGCAGCTGCTCTACCTTACACTTGTAACACTAACCAACAGTGACATAAGTGATCCTAGCCTTCAAGACTTCCAACAAGAGCACGTCACTTTAAGAGCAGCAAGGAAGAAGGGCGTTCCATGATTAAAGCTGCTCGTTTCTTCTTCATGAAGGCTTTAAAGGATAAAAAGAAGGGCGTTCGTCGTAGGTGTCGAGGAAGTTCGTCTCTTTAGAAACGCTGATGCATCCATGACATCAAGACTAGGAGTTATGTAGTTGTAGCCTGGACTGCATTTCCCTAACTTGACGAAATGCAAACATAAGATTGTTTCTCTCATTGGTTAGTCAAATGCACTAATTCTGAAATTAGGTATCGCCTATTAATATAGTTCACACGGTTATGTATTTTGATATCAACTCTTCAGTCTCATTATTTCTAATTTCGTCGCTTAATATAAACTGTCATGACTTTTCAGTATAAATAAAGATTTATTTTTTCAGTTTTCTCTAGCTGGCAGAAAATACGTTTAATCTTTTTTTCATCAACTTGGGTTATCCTTAATAGAAAAGAAATTGTGTTTTTTAACAAACTTTTGTGAAGAATCATGAATGACTTCACGATTAAGCAATACCTCACCAACCACTGAAAGAGTTCTGAAAAATTTCTTTCAAAGGATTTTGTGCTCTAAAACGTGACTAAAATGTATCTCCACTCCCTTTTTGTGGCTCCAAAAATCTCCTAGTTACGCGTTGTGCCAGTGCTGCATAACTCAAAGATTCTCTTATAAATTGCGTGGCTTCAAGGAACAATGTCATGACCTCACGACCCAGACGGCCATGCAGCGGCAGTTCCAAAGCCGATTAACACTCAGAGATACGCGACCGCTGCAGCATTTCGAAGCGTAAGAAAGCGATTGAGTTGCGTATCTACTCTTGAGTTCGACCTCTTTGCGTATGCTGCTTTTTCTCTGAAAGTGAAAGGTTTTTAACTGACTAGATGAATTTTGAATAGATTAAATACGTCTGAATCTTTGTAATACTCTGGTTCCGTTCAGACTCAGGGCTCCAGAAGAGGGTTGTCGGCGCTCACAAAAGAGAGTAAACTGAGCCCTGAGAGCACGTGTGGCAGCTGGGACTGCACTGAGACTGGTCGTCGTGACACAATAATCATTAATACAAAACCTCAATTAAAACACATTCGTTTTAAACAAATCCTTGATTTCTTAACTATTGAAAAGCTTGTTGCGTGTGATCGTAACGTAATTTAAAAAATTAATACAGAGAACATTATGCTTGGCTTACTGATGCATTCATTTCTTAGAATTGATTTCAATAATTAATTCGTCATTTTGTACATGAAATTTGCGATGTTTTCGTAGTTTCGAGCTTTTTTGTCAGTACCCAAATAGCTTAAACATTGTATGGCTTGCATAACTTTTGTTTTTCACATTTTCCTCACAGTCTTCCCAATTCTTTTTCTGAGAGTGTGTCAGTGAAACTAATTTATTTATATTGTTTTCGAGTAAAACAGAATCAAATTAGGATTGCATTCTACCCAGAAATACTGCTTTCCTCACCGGAGTTTTAACACGAGATCACATCTGTTGGTGTGCAGAGATGTGTGATGAGTGCGATGGTGCTGACAGCACTGTTGTGTGGCGTCAGCAGCAGCCCTGCCAAGCTCGACCACTTGAGTGGGGCTACGGCAGCTCACAAACACTCGAGGGGAGGCTTCAGAGCGGGCTTCCATGACACCGGCATCTGGGGGGCTAATCTGCACAAGCCTAATCAACTCACACCTCCCGTCTGGGGAGAAAACAGTTTATTTAACAACAAAAAAGAGTCTCTTCAGAAGAGCAGCGGTTCGCCTATTGGAGGCCAGACGGACTTCGGAGCGAAGGCGATCTTCGACGCTCCTGTGGAGGCGTCCAGCAGCAACATTGTGTCCCAGTTGACTCAGGGCTACATTCCCCCTGTGCCAGAGCCAACACAACAAGGCTACAATTACGCCACACCTAAGAAACCGTTCAATTTCTATCAGGTACGTAAACGTACAAACATAAGTCGTATAAATGATGAATGATTTTCAAGTTATTTACAAATGTTCTAAATTCGTACTAATCCATATGTAGTATAGGCCTTTCTCACGTCAATTTACTAAAATACAAGCATACGTACATTTTTCCGTTCAGCCCTTTTCTCTCTCCAACACTTGCTGTTAAAAGTGCCTCAAAGGTAAATTTACATATTTTCTAATTAATCGTTTGAGATCGCTTCTGCTCAGGGAATACGTTACGCCGATACAAACTGATTTTATTTATATTTTCTAAAGGGAAATCTCTAGCCTATTTATTTTTAAATTACCTAATCTTTGTCTTCTGCACCTAGAAATAACGTTCCATGCAGGTATGCAGACCTTGCTGCACCTACATAGATGTAGTAATTTGTCATGTTGTCAAGCTCGCAGTCGTGTTAACGTAGTGAACAAATACTCAAATGATATAAATAAATATGATTCCTCTCTTAGATGGAATTAGCACCAGGCTGGTATTCAATGGCTTGACACTGAATCTCGAGAATATTGCAGCATGAACTGAATCTTATTATCCAGTTTCTGAGAGTTTTAGGAAAACATTTTGGTGGGTTTTCCCAACCGGGCTCAGTATTGTGCTTGCAGTAATTTTCTTGAGACTAGTGGCGAGTGATGGGACTCTCTTCATTCAAGACCTGCATGTAAATTAAGCATTAAGGGCTTTCCGCATTGCGTTCACAGTGCACACCATGTATGCGCGCAGTCAGTTCATGATTGATGCAAAACTTAGTTTTTTATTTTATTGCCAACCTGAAGGCCAGGGTCAGATTCTTGGCTTGAAGCCGAGTTGAGGTTTAGAACAACATGACTTCTTATTGCTTGAGATAAAAAATCAAGAGGAACTAAAAAAACAGCTCAATGAATTCAACGCCGATTCTGACTATCTGCACGTAGACAAGCTTCTCTGAAGTGCCTGCATTGAGGCTGCGAGGATGAGAGTTAATCATTATGTGCTTGTTTACAGGGCTTTTTGATATCTCAAACGAGTATACTTTACACAAACTCAGTTATTTGATTTGGTAATACACACTGGGCCTGATATGGGAACTTTGGAAATTTCACATCCCCGTGATAGTGAGAGGCGATGGTGGTGAGTTGTTTACCTTCTGTCATCAGTTGTCAAAGAGATACGCCTCTTTAGAAAATTTGGACTGTAACACCATGACAGAAAGCATACAAAATATTAAAAACTGGTGAATACTTTTTAACTTATTTTTGAACAAAAAAAAAGATAATATAGCTGTTGGAGGTGAGGGGAGGGGATTGGAGCCCAATAGTCGTGCTGTACTCTCAGCTCTTGAACTCTTACATGGAAGAGCAGCATTACTCTCTGCGGGTACAAGTTCATGTGTGATGGAGCTGAGGAGGTAGACGGCAGGCTGTCAAACAGCATCACCCCTACTAACACAAGTTGGACTACTTAGCAGGACTAGCATGACTGCACTTCCTGGTGCAGTGTCACCACAGATTGCAGGGCGCGTCGTCCCACGAACCTGTGGACGCTCCCTTGTGTTTGTGGCGCTCTAGCAGAACAGCATCGTCTTCTCTGTCTCTGTTCTCTCAAGGCCAGGGTCACAGCTCTCTTGTTCTGTGTGTTCATGTTCTTAATAATATCCCTGAAACGTGCAGAGTGATCGTATTTTTAAAATTTATATCAGAGAATCATAATGTTCAGATATATGATCCATCAACTTTTCAAGTCTTGTGTAATAACTCTTAAAAACCTTACGTAGCAATGTTTTTATTAAGAAATTATAGTCAATGAGGAACTCAAAAAATTCCCTAACTCTCTATCATATACATGAGGTTGAGCACTACAGTATGCAACGAACAACGCAAGTAACTTTCTTCCATCAGTTCCTCAATCATTTACGTGAGCCAAATTGGTGTCCGTTACAAGAGGTATTTATTCTCCTGCACCTTCCGTATGAGTACTTGCATGACTGTCACTAGACATCATGACTTGCTGTCACTAGACATCATGACTTGCTGTCACTAGGCATCATGACTTGCTGCCACTAGGCATCATGACTTGCTGCCACTAGGCATCATGACTTGCTGTCACTAGGCATCATGACTTGCTGTCACTAGGCATCTAGACTTGCATGCATTCAGATGCAGCGAGCTTAAGTGGTCACTGAATAATGGAAGATCGAAGTCAACCCTAATGATCTGCAATTTTCGTACGGACTTTTTTACGTTTCATTCGGCAATGAATTGAGCATTTTATATTTTTGCACCTTGTTATTGATTTAAAAATATTAGATCAGTCTTACGTCATGCCATTGGTAAAAAATAACGCTGTAATTTCCTGTTTACAGTCAGTCCATTTATTGCCTTCCTGATATTGGAATAAAGTGCCATGGCTTGTGCATAGTGTTTGACTTTTCTAATACGTTCATAATTATTAACTGTGAAGTCCATAGTGAGGCGGGAAAATTCTTCAAGCAATAAACACATACATATATTTTAAAAAATTGTTTTACCTACAATGATTATATTTCAGATTACAATTTCGGAATCGCAGGAACTGTTCGATGCATAACGGTGAATGATAGCACCCACACTTGTCTACATGAAAGCTAATTTTTTATGGGTGATATTCTGCCTCTTGGTCTTCCCTTCATGGCCCACGAAGGTTGTCCAAAGCTCATTTCCTTAAGTTGTCTTGGCTGAGTGTGCGTGGCACTCCCTGGCTGGAGCGCCTCATTTGCAATCTGAAGAGCGTGTAATAAAACCTCACATTGCTGTGTCTGAGAACAGGCTTCAAGTAGACCCTGGCGCGGTGCCAGGCTGTCCACGCTCCCCCTAAAGTTCTAGAACTGACTGTTCATATTTGCTCATCCTCAGTACCCTGGCAACTGAAGCACTGGAGCTCGTATCTTTTTTGTTGCATGCTCATCAGGCAAGTGTGGGCTGCGTTCTCCAGCGATGATCTTCATTGCCGCCCATAAATGGCACTGGAGATGCGTCGAGTTAATCATCGACCTTCAGTTCATCAGAAGGCGACGTTTGTAACTGGATTGCTAATGAAGTTTGAGAACACTTTGTCAGACGTTAATTTTCAATTGCCCTTGTACTTCAATTCATAATCAGTGATTGTAATTCAGGAAGAAAATATAATCCTGATAAAAAACTATGTGAGTTGCGTCTTTAAGAAACTAAGATATGGATCGGTGCGACACATTGAGGTATCAAATTTAACATTCATCAGTACACGTAGTCTATATTAAAAAAGGATAACGCATTTGCAGAAGAATGTGAGTTTCAAGTGTTCTGCTATTAGAGATTTAACAACGCTGGGTACGAGTTTCTGTGCAGTAATGTTGAGTTAATAAATGAAAAAAATAACAGGGATGCCACGGGCTGTCAGGAAATATTAGATGATTGCAGATAAGCAATCCTGATATGCTCGTTGTTTAGGCCAACGTGCAGAGCAAGCGAGAAATTTAACAGCATTTAGCAATTGTAAAAGGGCAGCATAAGTTTACCAGCATAAACGGGACAGACATTATAGCCTGTCTAATACATTTTGTTCCATTAGTTGAACTGTTGATGGGACAGGCAACGATTTGGGCATCAAGAGAAAAAACTTTTCTCGCACAATGATTTCATGAAGTTTATGCAAATCATACAGAGAAAATAATCAAATGGAATTTTTAATATTTAATTTTACGCAAAGTGAAAAACGCAGACACCTCAAGAAGCATCATTTATGTATGAATGAGATCAAAAAATAGAAAAATGGAATGAAGTGTAATCAATAATGATTTAAGACAACTGGCTCTATAATCTAAACTACTGCATAGATGAATTGAAAACACTGTCCTGTGAAGCATTTACGGAGGTTTATGAGTTACATTTATAAATGGTAAATGTAGAGGCAATTTTTGCCTTGCATCACAGATCGACTGTGCAGGCCCGTTACGGCTTTTGTATTCAAAGCATACAGGGAGGTTCTATTTGGGTCAGCCTAAGCAAAGTTACTAGTTCACTTGAAAAAAAATCATGATTCATCAAGGTCGCATTCTAGCATACTTACTTCTAGCTTCTATGAGGAATGAGACACACTTTAGTGAGTCTGCAAGTTCTTTTTGGGGATATGAAGGCGTGTGTTCAGAGATTTGGCAAGTTTGGCAAACTCTTTTGGATGTCGTGGCCAAGCAATGCTTTGATTGATCATGTCACCATAAGAGCGACCACTAGACTGCATTTGGACAAGATTTTATTTTCAAGGCAATCTTCATGATACACCACAGTCCGCTAGTCTTCATGTGTAATGATCGATGAAACTAAGCGCCGCAATTTTATCTCACTGGATGAGTTCATGTCTTGGTAGCTTGCACTTGCTGGTTGAATTTCTGGACAAGATATTTGTAAATAAAAACAACTATCATTTATTAGTTTGGAACTCTCATGAGTATTCATAATCTATTTCTAGCTTATAGATCTGGAGTAAAACAATTATCGCTGTGTTCTTCCGTTCTAGGAATTCTGCTGCTTTTGTGTCACGGAACACATTATTTGTTTTCTCGAGTAATAATTTATTTTATTTTATTTCATTTGATCTAAAATAAAATCAGCTGTAATTCTGTTGCGTTGTTACAGCCTCCAACGACCACAACCACAACGACTACCACCACCACCACCACCACCCGACGCCCACCTCCACCTCCTCCTCCTCCCTCAGGACTCTACGAAACTCCCGTGAAAGTGAGTGTCCATAAGTCAGTGTCCAAGAGTAAAGAGCAAACATTGAATATAAGTGATCATTTTTTATTGCCATGGTCTTCGAGATAAATTTCGGCCATTAGCCCGTAGCTAAATTTATTTGTATTTGGGGCTAGAGGAAATTTTTATTAAAGCAATTAAGAACTTGTACTTGTACTTGTCGTGTGGGCGATGCTTCCAACCCACAAGTCCTACAATTGAGCTTTTCTTTTACATATTTCACTTTCCAGAGAAAATAAGATTCCAGTTTCTTAAACTTCAGTTGTAGATGTAATTGAGAAATAGATTTGAGATATTGACATATATAAAGTTCGCATCAATGTCAATCCCATCAAGCTTGAGTCAGTGAACTGGTCGGTTATGTTCATTATAAAGTTTTCACAGTTCAGTTGTGACATTCAATTCAGGCTTCACGTGTTTTTTCAATCGCACTGACTGAATATTAATTAATTTACTGTTATTCAATTACTTAAAACTCCCATTTAATTGATAATTGGTTTATTTGTTTACCCTTATTTTACTAAAAAAGAATTGAAATTAATTCACACATATAAAATGACAATTTAGCATTATGACAATTTATAAATTGATAACTCTCCCTAGCCTAATTATACAAACAATTTAATCTGTGATATAGAAAAGTTCCATAATTTTGTTGATTTTTATTTGACTTACTTTTGCTTGTCCAAAGCCTATCAAGCCAGCTACAACTGAGCCTCCCCGTACCCCTCCCACGCCCCCCTCCGGCCTCTACGAGACTCCTCAGAGAAACACACCTGTGCCTGAACCCGTGAGTTTTGACATCAAACTCTTACTCGGGTGTGAGAAAATGCTTGCTCAAAAATATGAATCAAAAATAGTCATTTGTTTGTAATTCTTTGAGTTTTTCTAGAAAGGGAGGTAAGAATTTGTTTTTAATCGATTGAAACCGTCAACCGTTGATATTTATCGTTGTTATGCTATTTTAATAGATATGAACTCTATGAATCATAACACTTCTATGAGTAAAGCGAGCTATATAAAACTCCTTTAATTCTATCTCACGGACTTTCAGAATAACATTTTAAAATTTTTCCGATCATATAACGCACATATATTCTTTTACTTATTTTAAATGTTTTTAAGCATAAGAGTTTAGTAGAAAGTTTAAAACTTGTAATGTTGTTGAGGATGCATCATGGACGTTAACGGACGCTGAACGCATGAAGAATGGACGAGCTGGAAATGAAATAATGCGTACTGCTCTTTTGTTTACCAAACTCACACTAGGTCGTCCTAACATAGAAATCTGAGAACCTTCTAATCTCCTGATAAATTTTTTGTCACAGAAGTCAACACCTGTTCCTCCCTCCGGCCTCTACGAAACACCAGATGAAACGCGGCCTATACCTGAGACGGTGGGTGCCAGCAATGGCTGGTTATGTGTTTCTTTACCTTAAAAACAAACGATCAAAAATCCCATTTACGAATGAATGTTTTTCTCTCATATGGTGTGTGGTTCTTTTGCAGTACTAGATCGCATATCCACAATATTTTGGTAATATTTTTGATCAGTGCCGAGGATGCGATCACCAAATTGTCGCTTAAGTAATGCAAGTTTTGAGATGAGTAAAACAGCTGCGTTTGACTGAGGACTCCTATTCTGTTTCAACAAAAGCGCAGTGAGCGCTCTCTCTAATTTGTCTGAAGCACTGTTTCCAATCACAATTTTGTGGAATGTCTCAGCAGTTGAAGTTATACTGATTCAATCTGAAGGGATTTTAGTGTTTCATTTGAAATAACATACTATTGCAATAAGCAATAATAACACTGAGCATGAAAGTAACGAGAAAATGTTGTTCTGCAGGTGCCTCCACCTCCGCCCAAGAGCATGATGTTCGGCATGCCCTACGACTTCGCGTACGGCGTCAGTGACAAGGACTCCGGCAATTATTTCGACAGACAGGAAAATCACGACGGCAATGCTGTAAGTGAAGTTAGAGTAGTCATATTGTATGAAATAAGTCATTACAGTCAGTAATTTATCATATTTAAGGAGCGGGTTGGGGCTCCAGGTTGTTTTGTCACAATTGTTCGATTTCATTTGGCTGCAGCGGCTATATTCTGAGTCAAGTAAGAGCTTCCATTTCGAGATTAAAAATTAAGTAGAGTATCAAACCGGGTGAACATTTCTTTCTCGAGGCCACACGTTGTGATGCATGAATGAATGATGAGATAGGATCCTTCAATAGTTGGGATTTAGTAGTACTCCTGGAAACTCGTGTTCATTATTGCCAATCCTTCTCAGCGTGAACCTGGCATCTGACCAGCGAAGGCTAAGAGTGTCAATTTAATCAATGAGCAATATGAACGTTTTCGTGAATCCAAACTTTCCGAAGGTGAATCTTTCCATTGGAACTCGAACTCGAATTATCACTTTTGTCTGTCATTACGTGTGTTCACTTCAGGTGACACAAAATTAACAAAATTAATTTCTCAGATGCGAGGCCAGTATAAGGTGCTTCTCCCGGACGGCCGGACGCAAGTGGTCACCTACTTTGACGACGGCAACGGATTCAACGCTGACGTCACTTATGAATAAAAATGCTCATTTTAGTGCCGATGAACTTGCTTTCGAGAAATAAGCGTAACAACAGTAAGGTTTAGCATAATGTGTTCTCAGACTTTTGTTATGATTTTTCAGCACTGCACAAGTATTTCCTTCTCAACTGCCTTCATTCATTGTTAAGTGCGAAATTCCAAGCGACCTTTAAAAATGTTCGGTCACAAAATGGTTAGTTGAGTCAATCATGATGATCTTTGGGGAATCTATAATGTAAAAGATAAGCTTTGAAAGGAAAAGAGGGTAGACAAATAATTTCCATCGAATAGAGGAGGGAAGTGGGTTAGGTTTATGAAGCTTAATGTCAATTATATTGTTATTCATATGATTATGTTCATTATCCATAGCATTAATCACTCAAAGATCTCTCCAACATATAAGGTACGCTGGAGCTTTGTTCAACTCTTGAAGAGAGCCAAAGAGCCCTTGCTCACCACGACGCTGTAGAGAGCAAATGAAATTCAAATGTTAAATTTGTACGTTTCCGACAATTTTGTTTTTATGTGTTTTTAACCTTATCGGCATTTTGTGAAATTAATGTTTTTTCAATTATGCCCTGCCATTTGCTCGCCTTGCTTCGTTTATTGAATAGCTGCTACTTACAAAATTTTGCAGAAAAAAGCAGCCGGATTTTTAGAAAAATGTAAGAAAATTCCAATGTACAAATAACTACATTAATAAACGTAATTGAGAAACAGTGTTTCATACCTTGAAACTCAAAACAAATTCTTACGAAAGATTGCCAGAACACGAAATTATTTTGCATGATGTGAGATGAGAGCATTCAAGTTTCAGTTGATCCAACTTGATATTCATAAATTATGTATTCTACTCCACTCACGAATCCAAAACGGGTTTGAACACTGAGCTTGGGTATTTGCATTCGTAAAATATGAATTTTTTGATTGCAGCACTGGCGTGATTTAGTTCATGCTAGTCAGCCTTCGTTGAGTTTGAATGAAGCTCCTGTTCAAAATTTATCACCCACGGTACGTGTCAGAAAATACGCCAGCTGTTCTAAGCAACTAAAGAAAGTAAACACTATAAAAACACAGTAGAAAGTTATATATATTCTTCTGTTCTTAAGGTAATGTAAACTCATCGCATGTCGATATTAATAATGTAAAGTTATTTTCCTTAAGATAAAAGATCCTTTTTAACATAATAAAATTTCAAATATATAGTTTTCCAACACTAAAATCCAAGTGATGTTTATGACCTGTAGAATACTTTCAGTTACGATGACTTGTGGCAGCAAAAACTGACTTTATTGTCACTTGAAGTTCTAGACCTTTTTTATGATATTCAGTGGCTGAAGTCATAAAATACAGCCCGAAAATTGGCAGATAGACTACGAGACTTTGACACCACTACACCTGCACGAATCAATCCCCATTTACTGAGAATTTTGTTGTTGGTGGAAAACTAGGTTTTGAAAGGAAGTATTTTTTTACAGTAATTACGCTGTAGCTCAGAACCTTTTTCATCGTTTTTAACCTCTTAGCATTGTTCGATTCCTGGACCTATTTTTTCCCAGCATCGATCGCAAAAAATTGTAATCTCAGAACTGGTGACGGAAAATGATCCTCTTTTACAGCGAGTTCAACGAGACAGTTGTCCTTGAACCTAACGACACTACGCGTTAACTTTGCCCTCACTGAGACGTGGCTGAATAAGTGTTCAAGAACTGCGACTCGAATTAACTACCTGCTTTTAAATAATTAGTGAATGCAAATTTTTAAGTTAATTTAGTCGATATCATGTGCCCGGCAAAGACTGAAAATTTATACAATTACCAGGTACAATGAATCATGAGTAAAAACGTTTTCTGTTATTTTTGTATTCAACTCTATTACATTTACTAGGTCTTATAGATTACATAGAAATTTTACATGAGCTCGCAGGCTGACGTAGTGAATGTATGAGCTCACAGGTTGACATTTTAAAATAAATATTTTTTATTCGTTTATGTAACAGTTAATTTTCTATTGAGTATTGACAATGAGAGAGAATGTCGCCATTAAATTTCATCGTAATTACCCTGACAACCCATGACACCCAAAGCCTCTTGCACGACCAGGGCGAGGTGGGCAACCGCAACAGCCCAGCACCTCTCTGCCTCAGGCCAATGAGAAGCTGCTCTTCTTTCCGTCCGCCTCACAGGCACATTCTGAAGAGTGGGCCATGACACACGGTTATGGAACGACTTTTTCTTCAGCACCATCTTACTTTTTAGGATGAAAACAATTAATTTTGAGATTAAAGTTTCCTGCTATGTCCTTCAAGTTATTTGAAATATGTATGAAGTTATCATGTCATGAATTCGGGTACACTCATAATCTAGTGCATTATAACGTTATGCAGGGGCTCCTATTAACTGTTGTCTCGTATTGCTAGCTGGAGCACAGCACTCGTCCACCAGAGGCTCAAGGCTCCGGGCCGCCCAGCCTCCGACCTCGCAATGCGGAAGGCTGCAGGGCAAAGGCTGGACACCAAAGGCTATTTTTTTTTCAACTAGCTTTACGGTGGTGTGTAAGAGTTATTCTATTTTAAAACACAAAAGTGAAGTTTTCGAATATTTTTGAATCGATTCACATAGGTTTCAAACTCACAATGGGCAGACCGCAAGAAAAATAGCTCGTTTCAAGAAATTTATCACCTCACTAAAAAGTCAAATTTATTTCTAATTACTTCAAGTCAAATAATTAGTCAAATTATTTTCTCTTTACTTTTCAATATGATTGTACTGGACCGATGTGAAGACCAATGGGACTGCATGCAGCATAATGTAATTATTTCTTCGATGATTTGGCATAAACAAATAAGATATTAGAGACAAATTTCCGTAAAAATGTATAAACATTTTCAATTTTGTCTCATTCCGTATTGGTCGCAGTATTTCCATCCACTTTCATTCGCCTTTTATATGTTTCTGCAAGATGAAAGTTCTCTTAAACTGTTTTTCTGATCCACTGAGGCTGTAATAATTATTTTTAGATGTAATTGAAAGTTCTGTCTGCTGTCGACTATTCTTGGTTTGATGTGAGTCACAATGTCCAAGTCGAGTGGATATTTCACCAAATTAATCTGAATAGACCCCCATATTTTTTACTTTGGAGATTCCTCAAGGCAAAATCGTCGAGGACAGCTCGGACAGCTCTTTGACTTGTGCTACATAAAAGGCTGGCATCACCGGGAAAACTGACGTTTTCAGTTGGGAGGTATTATGCGCTTCATCACAGCTTCACATCGTTCTAGAATGCCTTTGACTGCATGAGAGACATCAAAAGTATGGGTTTTAAAGTTTGGTTTTACATTTTGAGTGCTTAAAACCAGGTGGCAGTACTTGAAATGTTGTCATTTTACCATCCAATGTGTGTTCTCACTGTTAATTAATCATCAAAACTGTCAGCATAGGTTTTTGATATGGACCCGACCATTTTGTTTCAATAAATAATTATGAAATATACGGTAATTTGAATGAATTCAGAATTTTTTTTACGATAATTGTATGTGAGCTATAATGATGAGAGGAAACTAACTTCGAAAACGTATCGAATAAAGTTACATTACATTAAGTTCATCGTACATAACTCGCTTGGGTGATGGCCATCCTGAGGAGCCTTGACATACATACTAGGTAGTATGTTGTGGCGTACAGACGAGACAAAAAGTATAGTTGAAATTCCATTAAAAGTTAAAAAATAGCCGGTTTAATATTAAATTTTAAAGTTTTTTTCTGTTACCTGTAAGTGCTAGGCTAGTTGAACGGAATGTAATTGGGAAATGAAACAAGTAACAAGAAGAGATGAGTACGACCATTTATTCAATGTTCAGAAGTTCACCTAAGTTAAAACGATCACGACACATCACGAAACATAACACGGCTCACTACATAGCTAACCTGAAACATACACTGGAATTCTAAGGAAGTCTGTAGAACAGTCGCGCTACCTTCCTATGACTCGTTTCATCGAAAATTACATTAGAACTCAGAGCATCGTTGACAATGCTAGAATGCAGGACGAATCGAGTGGCTACACTGCGGGCCAAACAATGAACAATCTTAGAGGAAGAACAGGAATGTTTAGACAAGAATTAAGACCAAAAAATCTAAACTATTATACGTATTCCGCGCGAATTTCTGTCACCATACTTTACTTGAAATCAAACATTATTTGCCGTGCAACATGGCAGCGAGTCTCCAGTAGGATATTATGAAACTTACTTGAAGAGCATCACAAAGAATTTCATTTCAGAATTTCTCCTTCCTCTTCTTTATAAAATCAAGGTAAAATTTAGTAGGGCTATGATAGCTATGATTTCTAAAGCACTAATGAATTAAACATGGAATTAAGCAGTTCACACCACTTACTAATGCGCATCAGAAACATAACACGACGTGCACATTTTAATTCAACATAGAGAGTCGGCCACTACATTTAATGCTAAAATTCATATGACTGCAATCAGTCATGCTATATTAAAAAAGTGTGTGCAAATAATAGCAACAACATTACCATTCAGACGAAACAACGTC
Source organism: Trinorchestia longiramus (assembly GCA_006783055.1). NCBI lineage: Eukaryota > Metazoa > Arthropoda > Malacostraca > Amphipoda > Talitridae > Trinorchestia > Trinorchestia longiramus. Next base: position 300,288 of record VCRD01000012.1, read on the forward strand.
TACTCGTGCCATCAGCTGAGTCGGATAGGTTTCAGATGATTTCGCTTCCAGCTTTCACCGACCACTCTCCTGCTGTTCCATGTCCCACACTGCTGTAATGTGCTGGAAGGCTATTATTTTTATGAGACTTTCTGGCAAAAATATGCATGAAATAATGATGCAATATGAAATCAGCAATTTCTACCCCTGATTTCCATACAACAGGTCCTAAAAATTTCGCCTTTTTCACCTAAATACCCAATTTCCTGTAAGTAGAAATGAACGTTCTATAATTATCAGATCTGCCTACAGGACGATAGTGCTTACAGGATATAAAAAAGAATTCTTTAACAAAAAAAGACACTTTGTATGAGAGAAGCAGGAAAGATGCTCGTGCTTCATGTCATCGTGACGAAAAAAAGACTTAACTCGAAAAGGCAGGGGAATATTTCTCGTTGACTTCACTTTTGTGATATCTATACTCAGCTACCAAAACCAACACGGTCGACACTGATAATTACCGACACTGCTGCCAAGAAGCGAAAATCATCGTCTGTGGTGTTATAAATACAGATAATGGGTTAAAATTTGGTCAATAAGTTACCTAACCTAACCTATATTTTTGACTGATGTTACTATCAAATGGCCAGTTCTCAGCAATCAGATATTATACTTTGGCTCATCCTTATCTCAAATATCTCAAAGGTTGATATGAGATGCTACATAATACTTCCTACTCAAACGCAAACCTATGGCATGGTAAACTGATGAAATTATGCATACATATGCTACGGGTATTTATTCTTTGTTTCATGGAGTTTTAGGGTGACGTAGAGTACTTTTATAATCTGCTTCAGCTAGGGAGCATGTTTGCTTTTTTTCTCTGCTTCGAAACTAGATCTGCTGAACGACAATAAAGTGCGAAGGAAGCTACTCAAATAAAATAATTTACACTCCCGTAATTAGTTTAATAAACCATACTACTCTACACGACGAAGAAAAATACAAAGCTGAAGATCATAAGAATAGTTTAATTAAAAGTGTATTCAAATTGAAGAATCGATATGCTAAGGCATCTAAGTTGAAAGTCTAAGGCTAGAACCTAATTATCCTTAGAGTATATTTGCACAGACTAGAGAGCAAATGTCTTAGAAGAAGGAGGGTTATTTTTAGAAGTCGTCACGTTAGCAAAAAGCTTTGGACGTTTAATGCGAAATTAATGTGAAGCAAGGAGGTCTTTCTCGGCAGCAATATTTGCGCCACAGATTGACTAGCTAGCAACCAGGACGGCTAGACGCGTTTTGCTGCGCGAAAAGAGACTGAGCGACTTCACACGTACCTCTTGAAAACAGCACATCAGATTTGTCTTGTCACAGCTGAGCATCGCGGCTATCGAATACATCAATTGAACTACTTACATTTTCAAAAGTTTTTGATAAGATTCTACAAGAAATTTCACACTTTCGTTCTACATATGCAAACCCACAGATTCATGTTCGTCTCCAAATGGAAATTGTAAGCCAAACTTTGAGTATTATTTTCAGCAGGTCTACAGTGACCTTAATTCGACTGATATCCAGGTATACAATCTTCATAAGTCTATTTGACGCCAATAAATTTTAACGATATTTTTGCCAGTCATTGACGTATATTCAGACCGAAAAACTCTCGACACATGAATGAAGAGTTGATGATCGCCGGACGATCATGTCTGAAGCCGGAACGTAACTTTCAAACCATCAATAGAGAGAAACCTGAAGAACGATATAAGGTCAACAGATATTTCTGCATCATGAAATATCCTTCCAGTCATTTATGCAAACCTCAGATCACAGCGTTTAGAATATCTCTCGTCCTATAAACAATACAAATGCTCTTTTTACTCTACCCGGAGTATATTCTGTTTAGCCTTACACGTTAATGTCGAAAACAACTTTCAAGACCTAAGCCCAAGAAATACACAACTGAACACCTGTGTCAGGACTGCTGCTTCAACAAATGAATTCTAAGGGCGCGAGACAGCAGAGCACAACAGGGCATACAATTTGGCATTACGAATAAATTCAAAATTCACCTATAGTCAAGAATTAAGGGTGAGTTCAAAAGTTAAACGGACAACTTGCAGTGGGATGCGTAGATGATTTGACTGTCATGTTCTGCAAACTCCACCAGGCATCAAGAACTGAATGTTGGTCTCATTCCAGAAACAATGTCTTGAAAATATAGAAACAAGTTTCAGATAACGAGAAATCCCTTTACGAGTACGATATGTTTTTAAAATGCTAGAATTGTTTACAAAGTGAATGAGCTTCATGAAAACATATCGAGTGATGGGCTCTGGAATCAAATATCTCTGTTAGTGTTCACAACTGTCCACAGAAAGTTCACTCGCACAAAACAATTTCAAGTCACCAATCCGTGAAGGTAGAACAACTTGGCTAGCGGTGTAAGATGACCAAATGAAGGGCAATTTTTATTTTTGATTCACTGATTGATAATGAAATGTCATAGTTTCTGTACCAATCAGTAATCAGTTTTCTAACAGCTAAATCACCATAGGGATCATTTGAAATTATTTTGAACAAAAAGTTGGAGTGAATGTAGCAAAAACGCTCTAATGTCGGGATTTAGAGAGATGATTGAAGGAATACTGTTTGATGGCGCAGGCAATTTTATTTTACAAAGTTAAATCTGTAGCCTGAATACGAAAGTTACTAATGTAGAAAACAAACGAAATAATTTCGATTTATTGTAAAGATTTGTGAAGTCAAAAGAAAAAAAACACAAACTTTCTATCACACGTCAATTCTGAGTGAAATGTAGGGGACAAAAATACGTTTTTAGCGCTTTCAGGGCTGAAAGCCATAGGAACAAACACAAAAACTATATTTTCAAAACAAACTGTTTAAAATGTAACACAATTTTGAAATAGAAAGTTTTATGATTCAATGGACGTCTCATGAGCGTTAGAGTGATCTCTGTTTGTTTCATTTTTTGCACACATAAATGTTGTGATGTCATGAAGCATTCGACCGTCTGCTGAACTCAAGCATCCAGTACCAGAAGTTGGAGTGGCAGATGAATTCGATCTCAAATGAGCGCAAGAGAAATTACCTGCACAGACACCATGAGGAGCGCACGTGATGGAATATTGCAGGCAGTCCTCATCACACATGACGCTCATACTTCGAGTGATTATAATGTACTCCATGAATTTTAATCATCAGTGAAAGGGTAGTTGGTTGTCTATGATGACCTAAAATCTATTACTTGATTCTCACGGACTCTCAAAAAGTTCGTGTAATCACACTATCAAACACAACGCAATCCTGAAGGTGTAGAATACTAATTATGCATCATCTGTATACGGCCTCAGTTTTTGGGAAAGTTCATTTGGAGGAAAAATCTCCAAATTTTTCCTTCTGATCTTCTAAAGACATAATAAAAAGCGCTGCGCAAAGAACAGCTGTTTTTCTGAAGCGCTCTATTCTCAACGAGATCGGAACCCGGGTACTTCTTTTCTGTGCTGATGCCAGGGTTCTGCAGAATTGAAAAAATGATGTAGACTAGAATATTCTAGCAGCAACGTTCAAATCAAAAATATCATTTTTAAAATGGTTCATTTTGTATAAATATTTGAGGAGTGTAAACAATAACTGATCCGAAAATATGAGTATTATAGCAAACCTGAAAGACTGGAGTGCCGGGGAAGTGGTGAAAGCACAGAATTGGCAACAACAATGCGAATTTACTTCACTTCATAATGGTAGAATGCCTAGTCTCAATCGGTAGCACATTTCCTCCAGGACAGTCAGGCGTCACTTAATCTATTGTGCGACAGAGAGAAAGACCTCTGGAGCGTTCAAGGTGTTCAGCTTATGAGAACACAAAGAAAATTCTTAAATTTAGTTATACGCCAAAAGCTCGGTAGTTGGCATAGCAGTTAGCGATTGATTGTAGAAAAATAGCGTCATTTTGAAGCATTTGAAGCGATACGTTCAGACTCTGATATGCTGCTGTTCTTCGCCAGCTTCCATAGGCGAAGCATTTCAAAAATAGTCACTACAATTTACCTTAAGAAATAATTTTGACACTGTAGCTGCGACAAAATACGCGTAGAAGTATACAAATTTTGAAATGATATATCACACAAGGACGTTGAAAGCATTGTGTGTCGTAGATTGACTATGATTTACGAGTATTTCATGAAGTGAACTTTCTGATTATTAGCTTACGACGCCCGTTCCATCGTCCATCTTAACGAGTTAAAAGTTTAATGAAACGCAGAACAAGCCAAATGCATCTAGAGTACAATTGCTAAGGTTCAACATATTGACAAATTATTTTAATCGCTTCGAATAAAAAATACGAACGGTATGCACAGCAAATCTATCTTAGACGTGATTAAAAATTGATCAACAAATAAATGAAGTGAAAAATTTCAGTTGCAAAACTGCCCTGACACGGACGTCACCGCAGTGACATTCGCTGTCGCGGTAGCAACGACTGCAACAGAGGCAGTAACAGAAGCGCTGCAGCAACAACTGTGACCGTAAAAACAAGTACCATGACATGAATTATTTACCGAAATTATTATTTTCTGAACCACATGCGAAACAGAAACCACAGCAAAAGAATTCACGCTAGTTCGACGAATGGAAGTCAATACATCGCACTGGTAACCACTTTTTGGATACTTTCATAGAGCGCATCCTCTTCATGCAATCATTCAAGTTGTGTTTGAACGATGAGGTTATAATGCCTTATTTTTTATGCCATGTGAATATGAAAGTTATTCCCTCAAGTACAGATGCTACCACAGCAGCTCACAAAAAACAAGGTGCATTAGGTGCAAGAATATTACGTAAAACTGATCAAACATCTAAAAATTAATGAGGCTATGTACATCACAGAGTATGCATTTCTATAGCTAAATAGGTGAATGATAAACATCAACAAATGAAACATGAGCGTAAAAGACATGCAGAACCACAATACTTGTAAGCTGCAATAAATAGAACTCTGAAACTCTAAGAAGCGTCCTCGCAGTCAGAAGACAGCGATCAGCTGTCTTGCAGCAATCACATAAGTAGATTTTAAATCATTCTTTGGCAACAAGAATATGAACAAACCAATGGAAATATTTCTAGTGTATCTACAAGAGATGACTTGCAATAATAATTTAACTGGGAACAAATAACATAATTATTTGATTGGTTTGGGCAACATTTGAGTGATTTAGAGCAAATTTAACAAGGCCAAACTTATTACCACCGTTCATGAACCGAACATCGTCGATATACCGTAAACTTTTCCTTAAAACAATAGTTAATGAATTAGAAACATCAGAACATCATTAAACTTTAACCATTTGAACAATGGCATACTTTTCAGCCTCGTTGAAGCCAAGAATGCTAACGATAGCCCTGAGATGGCCCTTGGCGTTGTCTTTGTCGGTGAGGAAGTAGTAGACGGCAGACTTAAGGAACTGGAGCGTGACGCCGGGGTCAATGTTGTTACGGGGGTTGTCAAGTGGATCTGCAGCAGCAGTCTTGCTGGCCTCAGCCTTTTGGGCCTGCTGTTGGGTGTGGTCATCCATTACATGACAGGTAGTGCCAATCTCACGCCATCAGTATCACAGTAAAAGCTACAATTACGTTAATAGAGAGAAGGAGGAAATAAATGAAGAATTGAAAATGGCAAAATAAGGCTAACCAGAATACATATGTATGTACAATTCACATTAGCAGAAATATGCTCGCTAAAAAAATCCCTGTGCAATATAAACAACAAAGAACATCACGAGGAATGCTTCAACAAAATCTCAAGTAGGTCGGACAGCAATAAGTGGGAAAGATGCGAATACATGTTAGGAAAAACTGAAAGTAGAAAGACTTCTATCAACTACTTATAAAGTTCTTGAATAACCAGTTTAAAATTATTCAACATGGTGTGAAATTTCATTGTTTCTCAGATTTTATAATTGATTTCATAAATAGTGAAAAAAACAAATGCTTTGAAGACAAATTCTTAATAATGTGAACAATGAGTCGATCTGTTTAATGATTTTTCCCTACAGACTCGAAAGAAAGGAAGTATTTCTAAACGGACTGCTGAAAAAAACGAACATACTGAGTGAAATTTAAACTGAAATGATTTATTATTGCAGCAGTGAAGACTGCCAAGCCTTGCTGAGGTGGGACTTCACAAAGACAGCGTCGTCTGCTACGACAGGTCAGGGACAGGCACAAGCATTCATGGAGTTTCGAGCTTCACTGATTTGGTTCATCTGTTCATTTGACGCAAGCAAATGTTCTAATTAGTTTCTTCAAATATCTTTATGGGCTATAAAGCTTCTGTACTATACAGGCATAGTTGAAATAAATGTTACAAACTAGTAATTGTATATTTATTAGATTTTTCAGGAGATAATTTGAAAATAGATTCCTTTCACTAATAAATGAATTCAATAGTAAAATATGGATAGAACTTCTGAATTGATTACTATGAAACGTATCACAAACGTTCTAAAGCGATAAAGAATAATGACAGAATCAATTATGTGATAACATCGCGGAATAAAAAACTAGCAAAATATGACAAATGTAATAAATGAACAAGATGAAAGAACCACCTTGAGCTTGCGAAGTTCATCCTGGGTGTGAGCGAGCTCCCTCATGAGGCCCTTGACTGTGCCCTCTGTGCCCCTCATAACTCCTTCTACGCCCCTCACGACCCCCTCAGTGCCCCTCACACCTCCCTCACACGGCTCCCCACCCTCAGGAGGTGGCAGACCGTCCCTGGAACCGCTCCCACTGCTCGTGCACTGTAAAACAATATGAATTAATGTCTCAAGAAATTTTGATACATTCACGGTTATATTTTATTATCTTAAAAATGCAATGAGTCTTAAAACGTTGAGATCAGCATGACGAGTAGTGAATTAAATATTAAATTATTCTCGCACTGGAACATCAATCTGACATAAAGCACGCCATGTTGTCACAATTAAATGAATCCAATTACAGTGATTCCAGTCCGTGACATGACGACCTGCCATTTTCCCATGTGTGATAGCTGATTAATTTCAATTAAAAGCTCAAAAAGCAGTCTTCGGTGCCAAAAATTTATTTTTCTATTAGAAAAAATAAAAAAGAATTAATTATGTCAACATCAAACCATCATGATTCCAGAAAACTTTTCCAAACAGCATAATTTTGACTTGGGGAACATTTGGGTTGTGATGAGCCCCAATGCCTACGACACAAACGTACAAGAGCTAAAAGCAAACGAGTTTTCTGATCCGGGCTGTACTTTGAAGGTTGTTACACCGATTTTTTAAAAAATTATCATTAATTATTTGCTCTTCACGAGGAAATAACTATTCAAGGCTTTGAATAGCATTATCCATCACATAATTTTATATATTTTCGTACCTTTTCCATAAAATTACAATCAAGCACCGTATTTATGATGATGTCGTGCCTCTTAGTCATAAAATTCCTTTTGTTCAGTGAGTGATGAATTTTCTGGCCGTGAAGGGCCATCTGATGACACCTCAACATCACCACTATCTTAGTCCATCACTGACCCCCTGCAGTCTCCTGATAACACCTCAACATCACCACTATTAAGATCTCGTTCTTCAGTCGCCAGACAACACCTGAGGTATCGCTAAGAGGAGTAGCGCGCTCTGTTCAGTTTCCTAAGCTTGGTTCACAAGACTGTAACAAATGGTTAACTTGCAGCATAGTTACCAAGTCACTGCAACACACCTCGCTCTCGTGCTGCAGACGCGCTGCTTGCTGTCCTTTAAGAAACATCTGCAGGTAAGTGTTCTGGTGGCGCCGCTCTGACTCTGCTAGGTCGTCCTTAGCTCGCTCCAGCTCCGTCTCCAGCTGCTGCACCCGTGCCTGACACCTGTCTAGCTGGGGCCGCAGCTCAAAGTACCTGTAACATGGACGTCTTATTGCTAGGAACAAATTTCAGTCACATTTTCGGCATTGATTTTTTCACAATTATCTATTGGAAATTTGAAAAATAATATAATAGGGCAAATACTTTCACCCACCCTGTACTGATACCATGATCATTTATTCTGTTAGCCAGTCATTGAGGTATCAAATCTTTCATAGCTCACTTCAAATCGGAATTTAAATTATGAAATCTGCATGAATTGAAGGTTATTCAAGTAGTTTTATAATTTGGTTACTCCAAATTATGATACTTTCATGCACAGAGTTAATAATGCATGTTTCTAAGACGAAGAGCCGATAATACAGCATATGTACGTACTGTTAGAAAAAAAGGCCTGTGCTGAATCGGTTGATATTTTGTGTGGGTCACATAGAAGGCGATGCAATGGCGGTGACATGAATGTATGCAACAAATGACAATCAGCTACATTAGAATTTTGGTACTATGTATTAAATTTCGGAGGTATGATATCAAATAAAGTAACAACTAATATAGAGGACCATAAGTGTTCCGGAAGTCACCTTGAAGCAATGTACACAATGACCTGAGCCATTCTACAGGTGATCATGGAGTAAAGCATCCAATTAAGTGGTGGTCTTTATTTCTATCAGAGTTTGGATGCATGGCTACTGTTGTTCATTTAGGCAAAGTGACTCACTCGTATTAAGTATTCTTTCTTATTATTGTAGGAAATTTTTAACTGTCGTTGCGTTTTAGTTCATAACAACAAAATCTTTTAAAAATGCTCTACCCCTTTTGTGTTCTCCCTCCCCAGTAACCTTCAACACAGCACTATTGCTATCTCTACCTGAGACGGCATAATAATTTCGGTTTTTCACAGCTCTCTCTCTCATGGCAGGTGGGTATTGACGGGTTTACAAACTGCAAAAAACAAGTGAGAAGACGGAGGCTACTAAACTGTCCAGTTTCTTTTACATAAATTTAAAAATGAAACTACACCATCAGAACAAACAAGCTGAAGGGAGCTTGTTTCAATTTCTACGTTAGAGGAAGATAACAGGGCTTATATTTACAATTGTCAAGCACCTACAAACAGACTAAAAGAAACATCAGCGACAACACCCACGTTAGAGATGGTCATCGCTAGAGATTGACGGTTCTGTGCCTGATAACGCAGCACAGATACCCACATCACACACACAAGCACACGCACAGCGCGCTCACCTAAGATTAGCATCGCTGAGTTTGGAGAGCAGAGTCTCAACTTTGTCATTGTGTCGCTCTTTAATCTCATGAAACTCATTCATGTGCTCTTGCTTGAGCCTCTCCAACGCCCTCTCATGGTCCAGTAGCAGACGGGAGGCTATCTCAGCCTCCACCCTCGCTCTCCACTCGTCTTCTTCCTCTTCCTCCTCCTCATCCAGCTCATCCTCAACCTCCTCCTCTTCATCCATTTCGTCGTCCGTCTCGCTTACACCATCGCCTCTGTCGTCTTGCTCGTCATCAGAATGGCTGGCTGAGCTCGCTATGTCGCCCTCGCCTCCCTTTATCACGCCGCTCGTTTTTGAGTCACAGACGAGGGAGTCAGGCTCCGTAGACTTGGTAAACGTGGACGAGGACGTGGATTTCTTCACACTCGACGTCGTATTGTTTCCATGCACACTTGAATTCTCGTATGGATCCTAAAACAAACTCCAAAAATTAAGCGAAGAAAAAATAGTTCATTCAAAACATGAAGACTTAAATAAGTATTTCCAATCAAGTTGAAAAATATTAGATAATATGAACAGGATACTGATACTATCCAGAAATGATATCAATGGGATGCAGCAATAATTTTATCTTTCCAAGATGCAAAGATATAATATGTAAAGATAAGAGCCCTCGTTCACTTGAATTCGTTGAACGTTTCCGATACAACTGGAGAAAATTTGGAGGTGAGCTACGGTCAGCATTCTACAATACACATAGAAAATAATTATCAAAAGGATTTCCCATTTTTATTTCTGCACTTTTCATGAAAAATGAGTAGCTATAATCTCAACCCGAAAAAAGTAAATAATTTTTTTGCTAGTAAATCGTGACATACATCGATTAAAAATTGCGTACATATTATACCCAATTTTACTTATATAACAGCAGGGACTACACTGAACTAGTAAGAAATTTCGTTGCTTTTCAGCCCGATGATGATAACTATGATAGTCATGAAGATGAAAAAAACATACTATCACTCAGCTAACGTTCAACAGTTCGAGGAGTTTGGATGCCGGGGCGCTGTTGCTTCACAGCTGTGCGCCGCAATGCAACCTCAAAGCACCTCAACTTATCCCATGTCCCATAAACAACGATTCCATTACCGGTTGTACTCTGTCATATTGGAATCACCCATATGAATGCAGAATGAATTTTGAAAAAATACACTGCAAAGAAGGTTAACAACATCAAAAGATTTCATCAATAGGAGCGAGAAACTATCATCACGAGGTTACGGATGACGCCAAGGCTTGCGTGTGTAGTGTGCGAATGAAAGTGTATAGGAGTAATGAGAGAAATATTAAAAGATACGAAAATTAAAAACATTTATCATCGATGCATTGAATGATTGAATTCCATAACAATTCGTCACTTTGGTTCTACTGCAGATGAGGACTTTTCATTCGTTGGTTATCCGAACGTTCGTAGCTGTTAAGCAAAGAGGTTTTTACAGAAACAAAATCCAACAATGATAGTTAAGTGCATACTCTGACGAAACATGAGATAGCTAGGCAACTTATGAGCTGTCAGAGCTATTAGTTTGCAATTATCATCGGAGCAGTGTCTGTATGTTGGCTTGTTAGTTACCACGTCTGACTATATTTATACAACGGCTCGTTCCATATGAGCTCCTTACTCTAGTAGAGGTGGCAGGGGATGTGAGGTCATCGTAATGGCCAGAGTCTGCCAAAGATCGGTTCAGTTCGGTCGAGTCTGTTGTTTCTGCCAGGGACACTGACGCAGGTGATCCGCTGTTGGGCATTGGCCCTGCCCCGCCTGCAAATATCAAGTAAAATAAACAATTTAAACAAAATTTTGACTTTGGCATCTCAGGCTTAAGGCAAAATAAAGCAAAGAGACGCCCACTAACACCAACAACTTACGTAACAATTCCACATTTTCAGACAACACTAAATTAGTTTGATAGGGAGCTTGGCATTCAAGTTGAACACGTAAGACAACTAGTGATATGGTTTGCTTGGTACTACCTGATTGTTGTGTTCTATACGTGTATTTTATTTGGCACGTTTTATAGAGGAGTAATTTTTGAAAAAATGTATGATATTATACTACTATATGTGAGCTAATTTTTTGTGATTTCTACAGGATAGGTTTCAATAAAACAGGAATAGCAGTGGTGAAACTTTCCCATTCATCACAGATACCTCCTGTTTTATCAAAGTCAATTTTTACTTGCGGGAACAAAGACCATGAACAGATCAGTGAAACTCTAAAATGATACTAATTTGCTCAACCTCCCATTTCCTCGAATTATTACTTGATGATCATATAATAACTGAAGGATAATATTTATTTTGGCATATGTATATAAATATAAATACAACGACACAGAGGTAAACGAAATTACGCGTGCCAGGATTTCTGTACAAGTCGTACCTGCTAGCTGACGGTCACGGCAGAGACCCTGTAGCTCGGGCTCGCTGCTGTCATCAGACGGACTGACGCAGGAGGGCACGACGCTCCCTGCTGCAGCAGCAGCTGCTGCTGGGTCTCCTGCCGTGGGTGCTGACTGGCTCTTGCAGGACGCTGGCTGCTTGCGAGACCGGGGCTCTTCAGAAGCCTGGAATTGGCACAACGGAAAAGCTTGTAACACGAAATGTCACTCCCCGGAAAAAACGAGAGAAAACAATAGACGAGGAGTGTATGAAAATCATGAACTGCATCAAGGTAAAATGTTTTGTAAAACCTGTTATACATGTGAAAAATTCAAAACACTAGGAAAACATTGTGAAAATAATTCACTTAGAATTAGAAAAGAACAAGATGAATAATTTTCCCTTAACATTTTGAAGAATAAACAATTCAAGGAAAACAGCACACAGTACGAGTTTGAATTAAGAAGGGCAGTAACACGAGCCTCGCAGCTGCAGTAATCATGTTCGAAAAAATTTCCCTTATTATCAAAATTGTACTTCACACGCACCTCATAACAAACTAAAATATCACTGAACAGTTCTCAGTGTTGAATGAGTCGGAACTTCCACATAGAAACAATTTTAAAATTATACTTGCTATTTTTGTTGCATGACTGAAAACAACCTCAGGTGCATGCCAGCAGCTATGAACTTTACAAAAATGTACGTTACTTAATACTATATTGTAAGCAGCACAAGCATCTGATGCTCTTTGTACTAAAGGCAAATCTAGAAAAGTTGATGCATTGTTGACAGAACGTGAGACACAAGACACACGTGAGACACAAGACACACCTGCGACGTGTCCGCCCCACTTAGGCGCAGCTCCACCAGCTGGCGGTTGAGAGCCGTGATCTCAGCGTTCTTGGCCGTCAGCTCACGTTCTGCGGTGGCCAGTCGGCTCTGGAGGACAAATGCAATACGACATTTGTACGCAATCATTACCAGCTCTGAAACACAGATGCAATCAGTACCGCCTCTATAAAACATGTGCTAGCAATTATTGCTGGCTCTGGAGGACAGACGCAATGATTACCGAGTTTAGAGGACAGACACAATCATTCATACCCGGAAGTCATCCTCTGTTCCTCGTTAAGTACGGACAGAGCATTTTGGACATCCAGCTGTGCAGTCCACATCACAAAATGTAACAACTCAAGATGAAACCAATTCCTCTATATCGGCCGGTACTTTCGGTGGTTCCGAAGCATTGTCTAATTTTTTAATCTGCATTTTTTCGATTTCTTTTCTATCATCTGTGCATACAAACAATAGGCAATATTCTCTCCACTCGGGATATTATGCACAGATATTGACTAATACTCAAAACACAAACAGTAATACACAATCGACGTACATGTTCATAAAAAATGTACATAATTGATGTATGAGGTATTGAATTGAATATTTTGTGAGTTAAAAACACATATCCTCGAACATGAATATGTAAAGGGAAAATCTAGCTAAGAGATTTACTAGTATTTATTTAAGTCTGACTGCCGTCTACGAGATTTAATGGGAAAAAAGAGCAGTAATTGAAAGAGCTTAATAGTTTAAAATCCGGTTCATTATATACCACGATGAAATGATCTAAAGCACTGACACGCTGTTTAATACATTATAAGAAATAAATTATTCTATAAAACTTGTTTCATCCAGTCGTTACTATTTAAAGTTGGAAAACGCAGCATTGTTGTGATGTACTCATCATGCGACGATTTAATGAAGTCCAGCTTTTTCTACATGAATAAAAGTAGCTCATCAGCAGAAATGATGTGATTATGCAAAGTCCTACGAACACATCGGCAGTATGAAGCACCACGTGCCACGTCAGAGATCCGTCATGCCGTTACACGTAGCGAGAGTCACAAAGATCACCGGGATAGTGATCCCGAGAACCTGTCGATTCCGATGATTATGTGGTGACAGCGCGATGGTGATCCCGGTGATCATGTGGTGACAGCAGGATGGTGATCCCGGTGATCATGTGGTGACAGCAGGATGGTGATCTCGGTGATCATGTGGTGGCAGCAGGATGGTGATCTCGGTGATCATGTGGTGGCAGCAGGATGGTGATCTCGGTGATCATGTGGTGGCAGCAGGATGGTGATCCCGGTGATCATGTGGTGACAGCAGGATGGTGATCTCGGTGATCATGTGGTGGCAGCAGGATGGAGGCAGTCGAGTCATCATCGTCGCTGTGTGATGTCAACACGCTACACTCCAGCGATTAAGAAGTCATCACAACTCCTGGTTTCATTGGGCCAAGTAAAAGTTTACCTCAGGGGAGAGCAAATAAAAAAGTGTTGATTTATGATTTTGTTAAAAATTAATGCAGTCTTGGCTAGGTACGAGTCTGGCTTCCTCAGTTTTGACTAGGTGAGTCACAGCACAGTCTTGACTAGGAGGAAGTCTTGACTAGGGCACAGTCTTGACTAGGAGGAAGTCTTGACTAGGGCACAGTCTTGACTAGGAGGAGGTGTAACACGCCCAGTCTTGGCTAGGTGAGAGTGAGACACCCACAAACACTAAGTGATTGTCATAGATTCGCACATTAAAGCGTCAGTGCATGGTACTGCCATTTAACGTGTGCTTCGTTTGCTTCCCATATATTTAATTTTTGCCAGTTAACAAATTTGCTTTTACATCGCCACTATTCAACTACTTAAATTTCCCAACATACAGTCAGGTTGGTATTTCACATGAGGCAAAATTTTGGTCCAATGCACTCTTGGTGTACGACTTATCTGCTCTCTATTGTATATTCTAAGAACATTATTGACTAAACATGGCGTTTACCTGAATCCAGCGATGAAGGTAGACGAAATTCAGGCGTAAAATGTGACTCAACAGAACACATAACATAAGTCACGCTCTCTGATCTACTTTAACAACCTTGGCTGAGTAAATGTAGAATCAGTGAGTATTGTGCCCAACCTCATACTTTTACACGCCTACCAAATAAGCCTGTAAATGAAGTTACTTACAAACTACAGGTTTCATTGGGTTACTAAAACTCTACGGCAAGTTTTCCCCCACAAGAAGTTAGGCTACTTACAAAACTTTGAGAAGAGAATGCTTTTGGAGACACGGAACCAAAATCGGACGAGTTTGATGCAAATTCGGCTCTAATGACTTGCCGATATCGTAAGGAGCTTAAAGAGACTGAGTGGCAGGAGTACGGCCCGACGACGCGCGTTATCTGAGCCCGTAACGGAGTCTGACGGCTTCAACGACTTGTTCCCTAACAGACGCTTTGCCCTGACGTCAGCAGAATGACGCCTTGCGACTTGAGATGGCGCACGAAATGAGCCATAAGCAAACGGGAGGCGAAAGAGCGATGACGCTAGCCAAAAATATCTTGGGAATAGAAATTTGGAAATTTACCGAGACCTGAGCGATGTAGTATCCTCAAAGGAAGCTAAATTATAACGGTTAAATAGAAAGACATCGGTTATAGTCGGGCATGAGAAGCATGAGCCCTGCAGAAGTATTTTTGAATTTTACATGAATGAAACTAATTTTCTACATCAGAAAATATCTGTTAAAAACTCCTCGAAAACGAAAGTCTACAGGGAAAAACCACTTCGACCCACTTATATTTTAATGTTTCTAGGCACAAGCTTAATTTGATTGGTCAAATGAAGGAGAAAGAAGTCACAGCAGCCACAGCTCCGGGAGAGGTCATGAGCGATGCAAGGATTCTCATAAATCCGGCAAATGCTCGTCATTATGGAGAGCCAGCGCATCACATCGCATCGTTTAGAAAATAAAACTCAAATAATGACCAAGTTGATGGCTCCCAGATCCCGAGTTCTGCAATGGTGCCAGTATGGACTCAGAAATGGTGAGTATCAAAATATATGTATTCTGTAAAGAATAGTTGACTACCATCGGACATACGAGACAAAAGATAACTGTCGAACTCTCAAACGTGGATGCAAAATGGCCATATAGGCCACTTTAGGCCAAGTTCCGTTTCCTTGCAAGGCAAAAAATATTGAAATTCCCCTTGTTCACTCGCAGAGCTTAAGCTGGCTTTTCAAGTTTATAACGTGTGCATCAGCCAATCGAGTTGAATTTTTCTACTGGGGAGACAACGTTCAGAGGGCCACAAAAAATTACACCGATTTTTTTTTTGCTAAAAAAGGACTTAAAAATGATCTGAAAAATTTAATGTGGAAACTTTTTGAAGCTTTTACTGTTTCAGTTTTAATTTGCAAGCTTTCAAAGACGACAAAGAATAGACGTATCTGATTCTAGCTGTAATTCTAAATCAAAAACACTTTTAATCCAGAATAAATGTTGAAGAAGCTCAAATATATGAAACTTTAGAATTGCACCGGAGATGGACTCTGAGTATGCAGGCAGTTTGTGTAAAGTTAAATCCATGACACGCCTTACCAGAGCTCGAAGTTTAGCTCCATAACTTTTAAAGTACTAGAAGAAATAAAATAAAAATGCGTCAAATTCAATTTCTGTACCTGATCTTGCAAGAAGAATAACTTTCTCAGCATAGCCTGAGTAATGTGAAGAGATGCGTCGTAACCAGAAACATTTGATGACCTGATCCTAACGCACGGGGCAACGAATAAAACAATCACAAATATCATAACAAAAGCTTAAAGACAACGTAAAAGAGGATCATTGAGTTTGCATTAGCAACTAAAGAAACGAGAAATTTTTCTTAAATTAGGTACTGAAGGGACGTCTAAATTATCCACAAACTTTAATTTAACTTTCTTCAGTTGATCAGTTCTTACTTTAGGAGATGCAACACTTAGCATAAGCCTGATGCGACTGCCATCATTTTGTAAGTAGCACTAAAACAAAAACAAACACGCCAGTAATTAGAGTGGGGAAATAAAAACAGACTAACACGGGGCTGGTGGTAGTCAGAGGACACTAATTATAGAGCATCCTCTGGCTAAAGGTACGGCGACTGCACAAACACGGGCTTTGAAGGGAGAAGAAGATTGATGATGGTAGTTATTCCGTCCAGCGTTGGTTAATGCACGCAGAAACTCAATTAAAAGTTACTGTTACACACATCAAGCCGTCGTTACTTTGAATCTTGGCAGGAAATTTTTTCAATGCAAAAAGTTTCGGCAACTTTTGCATTACCTTAACTTTCTGCCAAGGTACGAAGTGAAGGCGAACTCACAAGTGGAACCTCAGACCTTACAACTGGTCTGACAGCCACATGAAGATAAAAAAAGAGTTCGACAGCCACATGAAGATAAAAAAGAAAAGTCAAACATTTAGATCTCTAAACTTAAACCTTCAAAAGTTTTGAAGAGCTGTGTTACTGGTCAGCTCAACAGATACCAGGCAGAGCTGTGTTTCCACAGCCGATCCAATGGGTAAGAAACTCTGATTAGTATCCCAGTAATCTAAATAGACGCAGGAAGCGTTTCTATAAAGTGTTTTAAGGAAGTAGGCACATCCTCTCTAGCTGAAAGTTTGTGTGAACAGCAACTCAACTTACTGCAAAACTCTTACAGGTGTATTCATTGAACGGGAAGGTAGAACATAAAAAGATGAACTAAACGTTAGCAAAAATTCTGAGTTAATTTTGCCATCGACCCAATTACACATGAAAACAAAACCCTAACAAAAATACGCGTAGGGATTGGAATACAATAAGCAAATAAGGAGCTACAAAAGTTACACAGAATATTATGCGAGCCAAGCCATTAGTTCTAGTGCTATGGTAAGACAATGGTGAAGTGGTTCATACTCATACCTCCCTTACAACGGAAACGTAGGAAAAAACTACATAAATGACAGCGGAAAATGCGCTGTCATCATTGCAGAGTTAAGGTCTTGCGTAAAATAGCGCTAATAAAATGCAGGGTTGAGAGTCCAAGGATGGACGAAGCCTTGCAGAACACTCAATGCAAACGAGCGCCTGTGCTCGCTGGCAGCGAGCTCCGGAAAAACTCGCTCACTCACAAAAACTTTGGCGCCTTTTATTGTCGATGCAAATGCAGTGTAGCGTTCGGTAGGGGAGTGGAATTTCAATTCGCTGTCGTAAATAAAAGATGAAATTATTGGAGTGAGCTGAAATTCATTTCCCACTCTTCCATACTGCGCCAAATACAGTGGCAGGAACCTAGGGATATTGATCACATGGCAGGTTCACAGTAGGAACTAGTAACAAAAGCAGGTCAAATACAAGGTATCGATACATTTGGTTGCTCGAAAGGGCCGCACAAGCCAGCAGTGAGAGGCTCAAATCAAGCTAATGTAATGTGAAAATAGATTTTATTTCAAACCATAAACGAAAAATGTTATATATATATATATATATCTGGGAGAATAGCAACACTCATATTAAGTGAAATCTTCGTCTTTTACTAAAATATAGGTGGAATATCATGGAGAATCTGTAAAAGCTATTTTTCAGTCATTAGAGACAGGTGGTATTTTCAAAAGCGAATTTCATTATTCGAGTAGAATATGAAGCACTTCACTATTGAGAAATCCACTGTAAGAACAGTAACTTTCCACTGAATACACACTAAATGAACAGTTTGTAGGCAGTAAAATTACGCTACAACTGGCAAGATATCAATTTGACAGTTTAAACAACAACTACTAAGCGCGAAGTCGATAGCTTGAATATTTTCATGAATGCATGAGGAGCAACAAAAAATATACTGATCATAAATTTACTCTCCAGTTATTGTTATGCTAGACCGTGTTTGCTATACATTCACTCAATTTTTATATGAGTATCCATATTTTACGTATAAAGATATGAGTGGCACAGTAAACATATATTATGTCTTTATTCAGTAAATTATTCAATAAAGGGGAATTTTTCACATTCAACTTAACTCTTTCAGGGAAGATATGTCAGGTGAGGTAAAGCCATCGATGCGAATAATTGTGCCCGTGGTTCATGTGTAGATCTTATTGGTTGACAATCAGTTTGTCTCTGGCGACCGTGACAAGAGGAATATCTGCGTGACAATTAGGAATGACTGCTGAGTGGAACACAAGCACAAACACCGGACTTCTAAAGCTCTCAACTTTGGTCACGTCTGCACACGGGACCAAGGAACAGGCAAGTCTGGGGCATCGAAGTAAGTCGTTAAGGACGTCGTGAGATGGATGGTGTGGAGCGACAAGCTCCTGAAGAGCGTCTACCCGTACCGCACTAAAAAATGACACCCCAACAAAATTGATGGCACAGTTTTGAATATCAGGAGAGTCCTGGCCAGAGCACCTAAGAAGACTCGTGAAAAGTGAGAGATTAGCGAGAAATCGTATCATAGCGTGCTGATATACATGCAAGTAACACGCAAACATAGAGGTCTGCCAGACCCCACACAAAGCATGAGGGTTTGCCAGATAAAAAGTGATTTTTACACAACTGAGTTTAAGTTTATGTAATTCACAAGGCGGAAAATTAAAAGCTATTTTTGTTACAAAATGAAGTAACAAATTATTATTCTGAGTGAAAGTCAAAACAAATACATAATCATGAGCGATTCTCGTAAGGCGTGCTATGAGCAGAATAAAATTATGTAAATGGATAGAAACTTCAATTGCAGTTACATGAGCATACAATATATTAAAAAATAATTACCTGATCGCATACATTTTAATCATTTATTACTGTGCTTGTGAGCCAAACGATGAAGCATTAAGCTAAAAATGAAAATGCGCAACCATCTTACGGAGCCCATAACTCACCTGCCAAGTTAGCTACTGCAGCTACTAGTTCAGAACTATATGAAACAAAAACTTATTTTTTTATTGAAAGCATAAAAGAAACCAAAACAAAAGAGCAGGCATGATTGAAATGTAAACTTGCGTCAACAAATAATGATAATAGAAAATAAATAACTCAGAGCATCCAGAGGAGGCAAAAGTAAATTAAATCTATCGATTCAAATCCGTAGATTTTTGTACACTCACATCGACGTTGACATGACTGACTCGAATTTATTAAACTAGCGAAGAAGAGGAAAAATTTCACGAAAACTCGGAATTGTCCACATGAATGTTAAAAAAATATGCACCACCAAAAAGAACAATGTTAGATAAAATTAAATTTTATCAAGAAGTACACGAGTTAGAAATTTTTATGAATCTACGATTGAGAGCAATTTTAGAAATAAAATTACAATACAACAAACAAATCCCACGCATGTAACCCTGAGATCATGTATAACTCCAGCAGCCGGGCTGTTACTCACTCTAAGACTAGAAAAGCTATTGCGAACCTCATGTAATTTCTATAATCATGCGAATTGACAAAGCAGCAGGTAGAGCAGCTCTCCCCTTAAGAGCACGAATGGTCCTATTATATGATCTCGTGATATTGAAACCCTCATTCATAAAAATACACGATTAATATATTTTAGCACAACAACGGTGGCAATGATACGCCATAAATTAGAAATTTCTATGAATTGTTTTAAATGCCCAAAATGACACAACGCTTCACAGCTGTGCTCGTTATTTGGTGTGGCATGTCAGCTTTCTGACACCCTCCGCACTCATGGTGGATGTTGAGTCCTCCACGACACCTTTCAACTTTGCTGGAGTGGTTCATTGAAACCTGACGATGTGTGTCATAGTCTGGGACCAGAAAAAAGTCTAGTGAGGTACATCTGGAGAGCATGAGGGCCAATGACGATCCGTCAGACGTGGAAAAAATCTGTCCCCGAATTTTGATTGCAGGAACTGAAGACACGAAGCTGCTACATGGCAACTAGCGCCGTCCTGCTGAAATCAGTACTGACATATGCTGCCTACAGCCTGATCCATATGCCAGGCTGTATTTCTGAAAACTTTCTCCATGTAGACATCCCAGTTGATGGTTCCTTTAAATCAAACCACAGTGGTTCCCACCAATGATCTAAGTTTTTCACCATGAGCTTTCTTACACTCGATTACAGTGGGATGAACGCAATGTGTTTGTAGAATGCCTAGTGTGCGATTCTGGACTTCGTTCAAAATTTATTTACTGTCAGGAACAAAAACTTCTTACCAGTGGCGGCCTTAGATCAAACTGAAACTATTTGGTTAAATATCTTCAAAATTTTATTAAATGCCAGAATATTTGACTCCTGACGTGAATGGTTGCGAAGAATTATATCCTAAATGCCCTTTGGACCTGTTTGATATTCTGGTGCTGCCTGGATGTGAAGATGATAAACGATGACTGTTGCTTTGTAAATGAAGAATTTTGTTTGAAATACCAGCTGGGGCTGCACACTTGGGCCTTATTTGAGGATGCCCCTTTCGACATGAAATAATATGAAGTGTCCAAATTATTCCGCTTTACCTGAATGTCCTATCTTTGTGGTAGCAATGATAGCCTTGTTGCATTAAAATATAGTAATATAGTAATTTTTATGAATTATTGTTTTAATGTTGCCATGAACATACTGATATTAAAGCATCACCTTGAGGGCACGGATGGTCCTAGCAGCACGCTGGGTAGGCGTGAGGTAGAAGCTGGGAGTGTCGTGGTTGTGACCGCAATGCAGGATGCCACTCATGTGCTTCCTGTTGTTGTCACAACGCACGTTGTTACCGTCACAGCTGCTCAGGCACGACCCCAGTGAGCAGGAGTCCAAGCTATTCACCGACTCACAGTCGTCCAGGTCTTGATTAGCGTCATTAGAGCTGTTCGCGTCAGTCTGAGGGAACAGTTGAAAATTTTGTGAGTTTAGAATTAATAATCATGCTTAGCTGCAAAGTCAACATTGATAAAAATAAATCGTGAACTATTTCACATTATCGGTCATATTCTATTTTTCATGTGAGCCCGCCAAAGATATGAAATGCTGATGATCATATGTAAGCTTTGCAACTTATACGAAGCATAGCAACGTACAACACAAGTCCTAGCTAATCGTTCAAACCACCTTCTATAGTGAATGTCCTCATGATAAATCCATGTTTCGATGTTTATCGAGATTATGTAATATGGCGACAAGTTTTTAAAGTCTATAATAACATAATTTTACAAAAATGTGCTATGTTCATTCAAAAGTATCAAAGCTATAAGAAATCGAAAGAATATTCGAATGTCAAACAATGAAATACACATTTTAACAATTAAAAAAACATCTTTGACGAGTTAAGAGGAATACATCTAGTTTGAAATTGAGCTGCTCTCTAAATTCATCATATAACACTTTTTATTAAGTTCGTTTTTGCGATCCAACCAACGATGTGAACAATCATGTAAGGAATGTAATTCTATATATGTTCAAATTCGTCGTAATTCCATGGAAAACGAAAACAAATATCATGGTGAAAATTACGTCGATAAATGATACAATATTATAAGTCTTTAGTTAAGGAGCTACAGTTATCATAGTAAGATGAAAGACTTGTAAGTTGTGCGGAATAGTGAATACATAAAATGAATGACGAATTAAACACGGAGATTTCAAGCCATACAACGCCCTTCCAAGAAATGTATCCAGAAATCGCTCGCTAACGCAAAGGCCGCACCATAAGACAAAAGGAGGAGAACAAGTAAAGCATTCTTACTCAAAATATAAAGTACGTAACAGATTGCCATTGATAAGTTAATTTGATGAGTTTTCCAATCTCCGAGTTTCCATCGTCCGATGAACAAATGAACAAGTTAGAGAGCAGCTATAAAAATTACTCAGATAACACACAATGTTTCTTTTCCAAATTCTTAGCAAGTCGTCCATTAGAATATGATACTTATAGCAGTAAATCCCAAGAACGAATGCAATAATCATAACTAATCTTTCAGGCAACTCAACACTGAAGGCAAATAGACGCTAAAACACGAGCTTGCTTAATGGAATTATATGAGGCAACTACGAGCTGCAGTGGAGTGGCATCAGGCTGTATACGAGGCAGCGAAATGGACGGCGCAGCACACAGATCACTTTTGCAGCGATGCTTCCCTGCAGCTCAGCATTATTGCGAAATGTGGCAGACTTTGCCCAGCAGCTCAGCATTATTGTGTGATGTGCCAGACTCTGGCAGCAGTTCAGCATTATTGCGAAATGTGGTAGACTTTGTCCAGCAGCTCAGCATTATTTTGAGGTGTTGAAGACTTTGCCGGCAGCTCAGCATTATTATGAGATGTGCCAGACTCTGCCCAGCAGCTCAGCATTATTGTGAGATGTGCCAGACTCTGCCCAGCAGCTCAGCATTATTGTGAGATGTGCCAGACTCTGGCAGCAGTTCAGCATTATTGCGAAATGTGGTAGACTTTGTCCAGCAGCTCAGCATTATTTTGAGGTGTTGAAGACTTTGCCGGCAGCTCAGCATTATTGTGAGATGTGCCAGACTCTGCCTAGAAACTCTGTATTATTGTGAAATCTCTGCCACCTCTGCAACACACGCCTAGGGTGATATGTATGATATGTAGTGTGTTGCTGGGCTGGTTTGGAGGTTCTAAATTAAACCAAAATTCTATTCAGAAGTTTCAATTTACTCATGAGAGTTCAGCAGGAAATGTTACTGTGGAATTATACTTAATAAAAATTGTCCCTTTTCTCGTAATCCTGCAAGCCAAATGATGAAGCGAGAGTCGGATCTTGAGGTTAAGGCAGAGGAAAGTTTATTAGCATATTATCAAGTTACTTTATTTTTGAGACACGCAAGAGGGATGTTTAACTAAAATTCGTACTTGTTGATAAAAAATATCTACGGTGGAAAGGCACTGAATATAATTTGGTCCATTTATTTATCGTTGAAAATTTTATCATTCCGAACACCAGCAAAGAATACCACAAAACGCAAGGAAACAGGGCTCCATATCACTGAAGCCATGCCATTTGCTTGAGCACTTCACGAGGGGGTCGAGCAAACGGAAATTAAGGAGAACTCGCCTGAGTCTCGCATGAGACGGCGTAGAGCTTACGGGAAGCCGCACTAAAGCAAGGTCCTAAACTGGTGCTGCACATGCAGGCCTTGAGAGATGCAGCCTTGCAAGCTCAGCTTAGCTAATCTTGCAATGTTAAGTGGCATGGAAACGTAACTCGCTCGGACGAACGTTAGTTTCTGCATGGTACAAGATTCCGATTGCCAGTTGTGAAGCAAAGCAGCAACTACTACTGCTTCTAGTCAGTAGCCATTAGAGCAACGAATATGTGAGTAATTTGATTATAGTAATTAAATCTCTGTTTTAGATGGATCATAAATAAATAGAGAGGAAAACTTTTTGAAATGTATCATAAGGTAATTGCAGCCACAAAAATACTGCATATACAAGGACAGAAGTGTTACAAAAATGAGACCGAACAAGAATAAAAGTATTACTAGTCGCAGATGTGTCTAATATTTTTGGGGGCAGGTGAGTGTGGGTCATAAACGGTCATCACAGGGGACAGAAACTGGCAAATTATGGGCACAAGGTCCATTTGGAGCGCCTTATGAGCACCTGCTCGAGACGACCTGATCGCCGCTGCTAGCCTCCAGCCAAAATCGCTTTTAATTTTTCTTCTACAGAAGAACGAGACGCAAATTGAGGGTGAGCGCAATGGGAGAGTCGTTTGTCAGCGGAAGTGCAAGGATATTGGCCGGCAAACATGAAAAACTTTTATTAGTAGACAGAATGAGAATACGCTATTGGATATTACCGGAATGATAAGCCAATAAGATTTAGTTCCCTTCGTAGAATTCAGGTAATGAGAAAAGTCAGTGTGTTTTAGTGATAAAAATGATTAGTGTGATTTCCAGCACTGTATCGTGCAGCAGGTGTGCTAGGCAGTTTAAAGAAGAAAATAGCAAGAAATATTCATCTGCATAACTCTTTGCATGCCTTCATAAGCATCGAGAGATATGAGAAGTTGATTAGTGAATGTGAGGTCGATCACTCTTGTTGAATGAGCCTTTTTTCATGAGCACCAGACTGTATGTGTTTATAAATTGAACTTTTTTAATACACACAAGACGATAGCGAGATCGGTAAATTGAGTGAACGAGTGCGTTTACTTCTGCAAGACCTGCATAAAACAAGGCTGCCTTCTCTGATCACATAAACAAGCGCACAGTGAACATATTCTTTATGACATGAGAACAAAACTTAGTTGATAAAAAACCGTTGCTATTTTAGTTTCAGAACAGTGTGAAAAGGTACTCGGAAAGTTAAAAATCCTAAAAAAGTTTAAACCTTCCTACATTGCATTAAGATCTTATGACACTAAAATCAGGCAACAATAAATTAAGAATTGATAAGGAAGGCGAAGTTCAGAATATGTGGAGCATAAATTTAAAGATAGTGGACTGAATGCATACACAGCAACGTCATGACAAGCAATCTGTGTTGGAATCCTGTTCGAAGTTACGATAGAATTGTTAATTGTTTTCTTATACCACACACTAAATCAATTTATATTATAAGCAGACACTCCAAGTACAGAAACATGAAGTGCATTTTGGATTCTTAAAAATAACTCCACGATTTCAGAGGAAACGTTATAATGAAGGGAAGCACGGAGGGATATTTTAAAACATGTCAAGAGGAAAGTTTAGAAAATTCCTTAGGTGATGAAATTTATTTGATCGACTTGCTCTTCCAAGCATTTGAGAAACAGCACAAGGACTCATATCGCATCACCATGTGTTCCCACGATATAGACTAGAATGTTGTAACATGACCGAGCAGTTTGATTCATGCTTGGGCTGCTACCCAAGTGCCATGCCGTCCGTACATAATCGGTTACCTTTGGGAGAGATGGCTCCAAGTCTTCAAATTTTAGTGTACAAATAAGTGAGGAGGTTGTGGATCGCTGTTGTCACTTAGCAGACAACGGCGTAAGTAAGTATGTCCTAAAATTGCCCTGAGGAACGCGACCCCACCCTCCTCCCCCACCAGACCTCCACCAGACTCCCACCTCCTTCCCCACCAGACTCCACTACCGCAACTCGTGCCCCAACACCGACCCCAGCTCCCCAGCAGGACTTGGCCAGCGTTCACCCTCCAAATGCAATCAACTCTTGTTGCTTGCATGCTCAAGTAGTCATCACTGCACTGTTCTGTTCTGTTGTGTTTCTTCTCTTCGCATTACTCAATATTTACAAACAGAGCAATTGTTAACTTTCGCCACTGTGTGTACGTACAGTGGGTATTTAGACGCTCTTTTTAGTGCTCACTGTTTCAATGTATAGGAAATTCACATGAATGCTAAAACTAGATACATGAGCACTGAAATAACTCATCAGATTTTTGGTTTAGCAAAAACGAGTAACATGAGAGAGCAACATTCCAAAACACATAGAGTAAATTACATGTAAATAAATTTCAGTAAATTCTCTGGTGCACGTTAAAGCAATATTCTGTGAGACTGACGATATCAAACTATCAATATTAATAAAAATACTACTAAATATTACTATTACTATATGTTTGATTTAAATATTGCTGTTTCTGATCATCATCAAAAGATTTTAAATAAAATTTTTATCAACAAGACACTCAAAGAGCAAACCATTTCCTGTAAAGTAAACATTGAATGCCTTGCCTTTGACAATATTATGTTCTTATAGTTAGGAATTTAGGTCTCATATTGAGTATCCCAGCATTTTAAATTGATGTACGAATGATAATTCTACAAGGAGTTTACTACTTAAAGATCATTTTAGTTTCCTATACTTATTTCCTTATGATGTATGAGTGTAAGCTTCACATCAATTAGTGTTTGTATGTATTTCACACTCGTCTTCTTTTGACATTCACACTCCCACCACTGATGAATTGCTCCGGACTTCGCCCTCAACTCACACACTGTTGTTCACACTCATACTTATGTCTGGGCGCGTATAGAATCAATATTCTAATCATCCTCTGAACAAATGTAATTCAACGAGCTGGAAAATTGGAAAAAATTAAATTATGAGCCAAAATTTCGTAACACAATAAACGTGAAAGCTAAATAAGATATTGAACAGAAGTAGGAGAAACTCTAGGAGTAAATCTTAAAATAGGAATGACTTATACGTCATTCGCTGGGTGCAAAATAATGTGTATGGCATAACACGATGAAAAAAATTGCGGGTATTTGCGAGCGCGCAGTTCGAGTTAGACGCTCACGCCAGCCTGCATATCGTCAACGGATTGCGTTGTATTACATCGGCATGCGCGCACCAGCGTCAGGGCGAGCGGTGGTGCGAAACTTCAGTCGATTACACGCATCACTGGGTCATGCAAGCCAACACGATTCCCAGCCCTGAGACTCTCCGCTCTTGCAAATAGCTTTCTTCTTCTAGGACAGTCGCATATGAAACATACACAGAAAACAGCGAGCAGGATCACGAGAGAGCCTTGCAGAAGGTGCATTCACAAACGTCGTGATGTATTCAATTTAAATTTGAACATTAAGGAAAATGAAATTATTATCAATGCTACCAAACACTGGCACGAGCTAGAATTTCATGTATCGTATTCTGGAAAACTCCAAAATTTACACGCCATTAAAAATTAAGTCATAATGTTCGAATGAAATTAATAAAAACACACTCTAGCTCTATTACTTTTCCCTCAGAATTGTGCCAGCGCCAAAACAATTAATCTGTCAATCATCTCTTATCAGAATTTAAACGTACTCAAACGAAAACCATTATGGCCCAATTAGTTTGGCAAATAATTGAATACCGAAATCGAGTTGACTTCAGAAGTAATGATGAGATAATACTCATAATTCCAGTACACAAAGCAAGATCATGGTAGTTGGATCACAATTCGCAACTTACATTTCAGTGTGTACCAGTGAGTCAGATATTTTGAAACTTCATGCACAATGTAAATAAATATTCTTAATAGCATATGCAAAAAAGTAACTCCTAAAATGACTAAATTCCTTAAAAATGTCGGTGACACAAACAAATAAGACATGTTTTTTCAGTAGCTAAGCCATAACCGAGGCAGAGCAAGCCATGGAAAACAAAATACATTTTGGGATCATGCGTCTCCACTGAAACTGAGAAGTAAACGTTTGAGAAAACGTTGCAGTATTGAAGAAAGTGTGCTCTATTATGTTAACACCCAATAATTGCAATAGAAATCAGACAACCGTGGATCAATGAATCTTTCATAATACTTTAATCACAGAACTTGCAGTGGAAGTAAACACGGTATATTTCCATGGGCCTAGTGATTTTTTGATCAAACATCAGAAACACCCAATGAAAAGGGTGGAGTTAATGAAACTTTTTTCATTACATAACACATCTCGCACGCGTGCAGTTCGCACACAGAAGATATTTCGTTTGCACGTAGGGAGACCGCAGCTGCACGAGAGGTACTGAACATGTACGAGTATGTGTGGAGCAGCAGATTTCAGTGATGTCTGTACGCCTCAGTCACATACGCATACTCTATCAGCACACCAGCAAGGCTGATGGATTGCAACGCTATGTCAGGCAAGTAGAGATACGGAAATATTTTGTTCTTTCCCTGCAATCTCAAATGAACTGGAGAAATAAATGGTAATTCTGAAATAATTATTTCCCCTACAGAGAAATAAGGAGACGGTCGAGTGTGATTTAGTGTCTTGATATTTGAACCTTTCAACGCCATTCATATATAGTTAGCTATGAATGACATAATCTACTTCCTTCACTAGATTTCTAAGAAATGAGAAGGTGAATTGAAAGCAAGTCATGATATGCAAGCGTAACGCTCGCTGGACTACCTAACCTTCCTGAGTATCGATCATACGTGGCCTTGCTTGAAGGTTGGCCTTCATCTTGATCTATGCATCAACACGAATGCGTCCGCACTCAAACACAAACAAATCGATGCTTATGCAAGGAACTGAAAATAATTAAAAATTACATATAACTACAAGAAAAAACAACAACATGTAATAAATTAACTAAGCAGAGAAAAATTACCATAACAATTTTTAAACAGTATTAAATTGAAAGAAGATGGCACTGTCAAAACACGAACTCAAAACAACCAGTTGATTTGAAAGCGAAGCGAGAAGATATTAACCTATGAAGACATTAATGTAATCCACAGACATTAGTTAATGTCTGCTGAACTTAACAAGCCTGCAATATTCAGTGTACATTTATTTTTCACAATTTTTGAAAACATGAGCAATTATTATTTTCCCTTTCGTCTGACAATTCAACCTACCGAGAAAATAGACGAAAATAATTTCATAGCAGTGATAGCTTCTTAGACCGGCAATTTAAGTGAGGCATGCAAGAGAGTCGTGTAAATTTGCCAACCCAAGAGACAGGTTAAGCAAATTGTCTTCCTCTTGACAGGATGCAATCTTGGTGGAGATCGGCAGAGGCCAGAGGAAGCGTTTGCCTGCATATGAGAATAATTTCCGAATAAACCTGACCAGCATCACGCTCTCCCCCCCAGCAGTTACATGCTCACACTCTGCTGTGAGAAGTCACGCTGCAGAATTCTGATCAGGACGCCCAGCCTTACGTTCCAAAGATCGAGCTAGCAAAATTCCATCAGTTCATTCATAAAGTAATATAATGTTGGAGTGAAAATCATACACCATTCAAACATAAGTTCTTCCAAAAAAAACTTTAAAAACAAGCACTGTAAAGAGCAAGAATAAGAGGCGTTGAGGCTGCCTGTATTCAAAACAAATAGAAGGAATTGTAGGAAATGTCGTGGCGGTCCAGTAATCTAAATTGTGAATCGATGACCCAAAGGACGGCAAATATCCGGTCGAGAGAAGAGTCATTGGGACGAGGCTTCCTGGCCGCCAGAGTCCAAGAAATGTACAAAAAGAATTGTCATTTCGGCCGAATTGGTTTTGATCCAAATAGGAAAATTTCTAATGGGGGTTGAATTGTTTTGACAAGAGATCACTAGTTTGCTATTCAACAGAATTTCAATGCAGTTACGGTCATTGGCTTTTATTTTTTTCTGAAAGAATGCATCTGAAATACGCAAACAGGATTGAAAATTTTTTACGTTTGATGTAATAGAATGACAACAGCTCTATTATCGTTTCTTATCGTTGGGTGCATTCTTGGGCTGCTGGCCAAGTCCCATGCTGCAATAGATTGATTACTTTTTCTTAAACGTAGAATCATTACAAATTTTTATTAGAAAATATCATCAAATTGAAGCTGCATGTGTTAAAACAATGTCTGATATTACAAACTATAATTATATTATAAAATATTCTTAAAAGGTTTAAGAATTGAAAAACCAGAACACATTCGGAAAATGGTAAGGTCTTACAAGCAAACATTTTATACACTGAATGCTACTTCTATTTTTTATACGCACAAATTAATGTTCATGTAGTAAACGAGTGCATGGAGAAGACTGAGACGCCTCTTCGTCTGTAGTAACATGCATGCTGCTCTCACAAAACGTCCTGTCTCTTTAGAGATATTGCAAAAATTATCTATTATCGTTTCTTATGAATTTTTTACCTACAAATGTCTAGAAGCCCTGTTGCATGTAGTAAATCACAGAATAAATTATTTCAAAAATCACAAACAGAGAAATAGAACAACCCCTGAGTGTAAGCGACAACAGGCGTGACTATGCTGATGGTCCTAAGCGATGTCTTCTTCTTTGAACACGATGCACAAATCCTGAAGAAGTAAGTTTTATTCACTCAATCACGTCGTCAAATTAAGGTTTCAATAAACCTACAGCGAAGCACAGTAGTTATCTTGTCCTTAGTATTAAGCATCAGTTGAGTGCACTGCGTTTCAGCACAAAGAAAAAGGCTAACTAGATTCATCACACTGGAAAAACTGTTCTTAAACGAACACAGCTGTTCTGAAGTAAGAGCTTGCATTGCAACACTTATTAATGTCCGACTAAGATCCCTTCTTCCCTCCCCCGTGCGCTACATCATACAATTTAGCCTGCGTTAACAGAATGTGTTGTTTATCATGTCCAATCTAGAGGTAAACTTGTACTTGAAATGGTACCTTAGCTAATGGAGAAATGAATACTTTTGTAGCTTGTATTGTACTACTGGGTAAACAATTGATTACGACACAATAAAAGATTGTTGTATTTCAAACATAATGGGCTGATGGACTATGAAAAATACGATAATTTCACTTACTAATATTGTCGATGGAAACAACTGTGTTCTAGAGAGCTTGTACATAGTGTACGCTGTAGCAAGTCACTGTATGAATGTGAAGTGGCAGAAAGAACAAAATTTAAATTTTACTGCGTTGGAAAATGTATGAAATTGCGATGCATGTACTAGAAATATATTGCTGTTTCTGATAAGAAAGCCATAACACATAGAAATTTAAATATATTCTATTCATGAAGGTGCATGAAACAGGCAGACTACTCAAATACAAAAATTAATATAGATGCACCTGTGTAGAAAAGCACTTGAATAGAAAATGGTTTTACAACAATCCTTATCATCTATTATCATAAATGAAGAAATTTCAAGACGATCATACTGCGATCTGGCTTCTGTTTCAATGGCGAAACAGATTCAACAGTTTCAAAAAATAAATACCTCTCACTATCTTTGTTTGATATCACAGACCTAGGTTGAGCAAGGATGAAATTATTTTTAAAAGCAACAGTAAAGGAACATAAAAGTTGATGCGAGTAAGAACCAAACGATGCAGGTGGTCCGCACACATGGTTGTCTGCGGGGCTGCGCACTAGTCTGTATGCGTCCGCCCCCTGCCTTCAGTGTCAGCTGTAATGACTTTAATTTGTCACCGAACTTTTCCGGACACTGATCACGACAGGAACTTCAGCACACACACACCACACAAAACTGTAGCGTACGGAGATGCACATGTGATGATACTATTAGAGACGCAGCGATCTAATTTGTAATGATAATATTGGAGATGCAGCGATGTAATTTGTAATGATAATATTGAGGACGCAGCGATGTAATTTGTAATGATAATATTGAATACTACTTCCCTAAGAAGTGAACAAGTGGTGACTTTATTTGTACGAGTACTTGTCTAAATAGACAGATTTTTTGAGTCCATTTTTCAAGATAGGAACAGATTCTCAGAAAGTGCTTGCAGGATTGATGATATCAACAAGAATCTGATGAAGAGATACACGAACAACAATAAAATGAAAAAATAAAACGTAATACAAGAAAACGATGATACTTTACGCAGTCCACACAAACGCGAGAAAATGAAAAAAACGAAAAGTTGTTCCCCTATTCGCTATGCCCCAGCAAACCTACACCATCGTCTCTTAAGATAACTCTAGATCGTAGGGGAGACCTGGATGCATCGTGAGAGACACCTGGATAGGTAGATAGGTCTGCATCAATAGTCTTAGAGTTGCGGTAAAAAACACTGCATTTCCCATAAAGGTTCACACAAAAGATAATGAATAATTAAGGTTAAAATGGCTTATTATGAAATCTATTGGTGTACGACGTTCTACAGTAGGTAATACATATAATAGTGATGCCTACCTACAGCTACACAATTGCAGACTTCCAAGGTATAGTCGTACACTCGTGTCCGTACGTCACCTAGAGCAGCATTTCTAAAAGGAAGTCCTACCGTTTATGAGAATAATTAATTTCCCAGCATGCTCAAATTAGGCTTAATTCTTCATAAGTAAGCCCTTGAGGCTTGTACATCACCCACTGAGCTCGCTCATCGAAATGCTGCAAGATTTGCATGTTACCAAGTGCCAACACTTCATTCGATATTTTTCAGAACTAACGTATATCTCATTAGAAGTTTGATCAAAAACTTTGGAATACGTACAATAAGTTCCATGAGCTTGCCATCAAATAACCAAAACTTTCATGGAAATTTCTCAGGTCATAAGAGAGCTGAAATTTTGTCAGTGGCGGAACTGCTCTCCACTTCTCATTAAGTTTTCAATTGGAATAATTATGTATGCAAATACAAGGGCTTTTCTACGGCGACGTAAGTGAAAGGTTGATGAGACCAGCGGAAAAGAGTTTGCATTATTAGGTCTAAAATTTAATCGTGCTAGAAAGATTTTTATGAAATGAAGTCACAACCAAAATCGGTTGGTCTATTTGAAAATATGCGTACATTTTCATTCTTCAATCGAATTGAGTGCATGCAGAACACGGAATTACCAAGAGAATTTCACGTCCAAACTTCTTATAATATTTTAATAAAATCGTTAGAATCTGGAAAGAATTTTACCTTCAAACACAGTCTCTACTTGAAAAGTAAATGAATAAGACGAGAAGTAGTCTGTAATCAAAAAGTCAGGCAACATAAGAAGAATCAAGTTAAAAGTCTGCTTCAAAATAGAATGTAAGTAACGCAGCAACAATCAAGACACGCTGATGTAGTGCACCCCTCAGTAACAATATTACTACTGTCTATTTAAGTACAATATTATTAGTACTTAAATTGAAGGGCTTCTGGCTTCTTTCTGGGCCTCTAGTACTGTTTTACGATAAATTTATTTTCCATCAGATGAAGATGAACAAATAAATTAGCATATAAACCGCAGTATTTTCTAGAGTATCGTCAGAACAGCTGCTTATAGTATAATGATATTTGTCTGCTCCTCCGTTGAAATAGAAGGAAATAATATGTAATATAATTGATCATGAATACAACACAAAGTAATACTTACAATTTCAACTGTAGTATGCATAACAACAACCTGGATCCTGGTAAAGTATTATAAAATAGAATAATAACATAGAGGTACACATGCTTGTGACTCAACAAGTAAACGTTAATTAGACTCAACAGTGAGGCACACACGAGGAAGTCTAGGAGTCCAGAAGCATTTTAGCGACGCAAGTGGCCAGTAATAAGACAGCCACGAGGCCCATCGTTCACCCACGAGGAATTCTAAAGGGCGTAATTTTGACTCGCGGATGAGCTCATTCAGGAACCACAATACCAAGATGAGAGTGGGTGCCAGGGGGGCAACCGACGAGCGATGTGATGGCAGAATAGCTGGCGCTCATTAACTGGACTTATTTTTCTAAGCATTGTAATTGAACCTCACTAACAGCCATGCATCGCAGGAAATTTAAAGCATCATATATAATAACTAAAAAAGTCAATAATACAGCTGATATAAGATACACACCAAAATCCTCATGACACAGCCTCGACTTCGGAAAGATTCTTTCATGTGGCTAATACACATAAACAATACATAGACTTTAAGAGCATCATTAATTGGACAAGTTTAACCATCTTGATGTTAAACAAAAGGACAAGAAAAAATGAATATGTTTTCAATATTTGACATGCTCTGAGACGTCTAACGCTTGTACGACGGATTTTCCTCACCTTCGCGCACAACCACCGTCTCGCTGCTAAACCTCTTACAACATGAATTCTAAACATAATTCAATAACGGCTAGAAAAACCATTTTGGTTTAAAAGACCGACACGAGGAAAAAAATTACGTTAAGTTCTCGCAGACGAGCTTTGTGCATCAGAAGGCAGAATACAAAAACAGCTTTGGTCAGCACTTTGTGTGAGACGCTACTTTACTTGAAGAAAGCCTGCGAGAACACAAACAAAACAAAACGAAAATGAGCGAGCAGTTTCTGTGGACGAAATCTTTCATCTCTGGCTAGAGCAAAACACGCAAGAGCTCTCAGTTACTTCTGACCTACAAAAACCAAACTGAAAAAGTCTCTCCATAGACTTTTTCCAATCGCGCTTGCGAGGTGCAAGATGAAATGGAAATAAAAATAAGATGGTTATAATACAAAAACTTTGCTGACATTCGGATTTCTGAAAAAAAGATATAATTTTCATACACACATGGTGTTAAACATATCTGAAGATAAATTTATACCCACTCAAAAATGACTCAAGAACAGATATTAATGTCTTTTAGTGAAAAAACGTAGTGCAGATAAGAATAACATTGTTTTGTAATTTCATTTAATGAACCTCCTTCAGTTTCGACTAGGGCTGCTCGGCAAGGTCTAAATCGCCTACATTCTCGGATCAAATGGTCCTAGTTCATATTTGACATAACTCTGACTATTGAGGCTTTTAGAGCTTCTTTAGTCTTATGAGGAAGCTCATTAACCTCTCTCTCTCTCTCTCAACTACTCTCCATACATAGTAGTCCAATGAATTGAAAGCCGTGAAAGTTAGGGGTTTCCCTAACATTTACCTTTCGTACGTACGTTTCGTTAGGTACCAAAAATACCAACTTTTGTTGTTACTAAATTTCACTACAAAATACACTTCTCGTTAGTCTATCAAAGTCGACTCGGTTACACGTGAAGAAATATATGTAAATTCTATAGGGCATTAGAGACCTCAAACGACTCAAACATATGAGATTAAGAAACAGATTCAAAAACACACTAAAAGCGGCACCCAGATATTATAAAATAAAAAGCATCACGCCGAATATAAAAATAAACCTTGACGAAGAATAAGGTGAGACTGAACGCATTTGGGTAGTTGAGCAAAAGATCGCTGGTCAGTCCTGGACGCATGAACAAGACTTCACATCAGTCCTGGACGCATGAACAAGACTTCACATCAGTCCTGGACGCATGAACAAGACTTCACATCAGTCCTGGACGCATGAACAAGACTTCACATCAGTCCTGGACGCGTGAACAAGACTTCACATCAGTCCTGGACGCGTGAACAAGACTTCACATCAGTCCTGGACGCGTGAACAAGACTTCACATCAGTCCTGGACGCGTGAACAAGACTTCACATCAGTCCTAGACGCGTGAACAAGACTTCACATCAGTCCTAGACGCGTGAACAAAACT
>VCRD01000012.1:336561-368839 GCA_006783055.1 Trinorchestia longiramus
AAGTGCAGCTGTGCTACAAGTGCAGCTGCGCTACAAGTGCAGCTGTGCTACAAGTGCAGCTGTGTTACAAGTGCAGCTGTGTTACAAGTGCAGCTGTGCTACAAGTGCAGCTGTGCTACAAGTGCAGCTGTGCTACAAGTGCAGCTGTGCTACGAGTGCAGCTGGGCTACAAGTGTATCTATGCTACAAGCAGATCAGTTTAGCGATGAGGAGATCAGACTCCATGAAGGAACTGGGCTCAGTTCCCGGATATTAAGTTCTTCAAATTAGAGTAAGTAATTTTTATAATTATGCTAGTGCAAATGATAGCCTCAAATTAACTGTTAACAAATAAGAAAAGTATCATATTAGGCCTCGAAAACTAGACTTGAATTTACGAAACCAGAAATAGAAATAATAATTTGCTTAAGGATATCTTTCTCCAGAATTTTCATTCCATAAAATTTTTTCGTATGATGTCTTTAAGAAATGTATGAAAACTCCCCATAACGTAAAACGAAGAAATCAAAAGATGAAACGAACATTAAAACAACAACAGACACGACAGGTGAACTGAAGTCAAACAAAAGTGGCAACAGCGACTAATAAATCAGTCCACATGGTTCATGTGGGCATCTGCCATGCACACAAAAGTAGGATCTAATCATTTGAGGTGACAATATTTTTGGTTTTTCATGCTTTGTGTGTAGGCTTGCTTGATTAGGTCGTCTTTCACTAAAATTTCGCGAGACATGAATGCTTCATCAAAGTTTTCAGACAAGTAAGCAAATTGACAAGCTTTTTCATTTGATATTCCATCATCCGCCTCCTAAATATCGCCTCGCTCAAACCATGCTCTCATGGAACACGCGCGTCCTGCTGAGGAATTAAGTGTTCTTCAACAAAACTTTTGCACTCTAAATTTAAAATACATGATCGATTTATTCGACAACAGGAGATACAACAATCTCGAATTTTTAAACCAGTAAACTCAAAAGTTTTACATTCATTGAAATTCAGTCTTTGAAAGAATATTGAACATCATTAATTTTATCAGAAAAGATACATTATTCCTAGGCATCTGAAATATATCGTTTAATGGTAAACATTATATTGTTTGTTGAAGTTAGAACACAGCCTGGAGTGCAGAGCATAATTTAAATTTGCAGCATAAAAATGTATTGATAACATCGTGCACAGAACATGGAGAAAATTTGCTAAGTCGTACTACGGGGAAAGGAGCTACGATGATTGGTATCTATTAGTCTACCGCACAAAACACAAGTTACATGTGATACAAATGTTCAGTAGAAGTTCAGTTGAAACACTGTTTTGTTAGTAGTTTCAAGATTTCTAAAAACACAAATATCAATCTAAAGAATAAATTACGAAGACACTAACAAGGAAAATTATTTTCTATCACGTCTCATTAATTACATGATGTCTCTACGACTACTGGAAAGAATTTACAATGCACGTATAAAAACATTACCAATCAAAAATTTTTTTATCGCAAATACAACTTGGAGCATTTTTAGTTGTATCTATTTTTTGTCTAATTACAAAAATTGCTGAATACACAAAGCTTTCATTAAGAACTAGTGTTAAAAAAAATAAAGTTGAGCATAAGAGGGGCAGCATGCACAGCACGCGTTCTAACCGAAGAAGCTTGACTGCCATCCACACTCGTGTTTCCAGGGACACTGAGGTCGCCAGTTGCGGGTACCCGTAGGCCTAGCGTATCAGGTGCAGGCGCGGCAACCCGCAATGCCATTGTGTCGCTGGGCGCCGGAGGAGGAGGTGGTGGGTGTACTTCGTTCTCAAAATTATCCGACGCAGATGGCTTTTGACTAAGAAGCTGAAAAAAAGCAACACATAGTTTTCAAGAGAGATTACTATTAACATCGTCGTACAAGCAGAGTGCATGATATATTGACAACAGTATAAAATTGGACGGAAATCAACATCGGCTCAAATTAATCTCTTACAGAACAGTGGGAAATTTTCGGCTAGAAATTTAGTTAAAACGAGATGTACTCGTATATAAACTTAAAACATTTGAAATTTATAGAAGACAAACAAACTGACTTTTTTATTAGTGACCAAAATACCTCTCAAGTTCATAAGTTTTCCAACATGATTAATTTTTTTCGCGGCACGGTTATTATGCAAGCACTATTTAAAATTTCTAATTACCTGGTACGACAAAAAAATCAAAAGAAAAAGAGGTACACATCAAAGGCTATACGGTACAATCGAGGAAACAAGGAATTTTAGGCGTAAAAAATGATAAAGGTGAACGTCATCGCCAAAACTAATACACCTGACAGATATTTTTACCTTGTAGGAACGCATGCGTAAAGTATCGCTGTATTCGTGGTACGAAACAAGTTTCTGCGCGGACTTGAAATGTTTTGTAACTTATCATTCAAAATAAAAAGTTTAGTTTGCACTTCTACGTTTTCCTAAGAAATCGAGTACTCTTCGTTTTTTACAGCACGATGTACGATAATGCACGAACATGTTCACTCCGTGGGTACTTAGCCTTGATGGAAAGTATCTGAACACAGCACTAGAAAATAAGTTTAATATTAACAGAAGTAAAGGTTTTATAGTGTGATTGTTCGCAAAGAAAACGTAATGAAAACGTATTTCTCGTAGCATGACTTGTTTTAAAAAACAAACAAACGGAGAATGAAGTTAATTTCTTGCAAAAAGATAGCCACAATATTTTCAGTATTCACGACGTGAAACTGCAAACAAATGTGCACCTCAGTTGCAGTGCACAGCGCCGAAACTGCATGCGTAGAAAACTGAAAAAGGAACAAAAATGTCCTTCGCAAATGCAGTATTAGCAGAAATATGTGGTCGTCACTCACATTGAATGAGCAAAAGCAATAATCTTTGTCTCATACAAGAAAGCTTCGAAGGAAATTATACTAACAAAAATGAAAAAAAATCTTTGCACCTCGCATTTGCCAATCTCTGTCCATGACTCATTTCGAGATCTATCAGTAATAAAACCCCACCAAATAAAATAATTTTCAGCAATGTGTTGATAAAAATATTTCAACCTGAAGGACACTCCCGTTACAAATATTAATTACGATTTTGCTTAGAATTCGTCAAGTGCTGTCCATTCCAGGGATAAAAGTTAGCAAATAATAGAAGTTAGCATGAGTTCAACACAAACAAGATACCGACGACATCACCCGTAATGAAGCGGGCTGGTGCATATAGTTCAGGTAACCAGGCTGCTACAATAGAGTGAGAGGCTTGATTTTACACACTTATTTATTTCAGGCACACTTGCCTTCAACCTGAAAATTGATAAAAATGCTAATAACTTTACAATGTGAATTAGAATAAAGAAAACTCTAAGGAAAAACGCTTTCCGTGATTTTTAAAGTCAAATTAGCACAGCAACTGCAGAAGACTGATGGTCCAGGGAATATTTGGCACAAGCTGTGTACGTGGTGTTAATTTTAAGATCTACATATATAATAGACAGTGTATCGCCATTTCTCTCTCCCTGTCTATGTGTGTCCGCCTATTTTTTCCTATCTATTGCTGAAGAAAAATAACTTGAAAAGAAATCAAAGCGGGTATACATGTATCATAAGCATTGTATTGTGGATGCCAAAGGCCACGGATTACTATAAAATACGCCACTTTTCCCCACTATTAGCCTTCTGCTCATACACGGACATGTTATTGGTAGATAAGAGACAGAATAGAAGTTCTGTATATATTCATGAAAAATATTCAGGTTATGATAGTAGCACGGGTAAAACTGAAAAATATATTTTATTTCATAGATCCATAATTTTATCCTTTTTAAACCGTCGAATTTCTACGAAAACTATCTAGTTATGATATAAATGCTAACCATTTTCAACATTTTAAATGAAGTACATAGACCAAACTTTTTATAAATGCTTCGAAGAGATTTAGAGTGTACTTTTGGCTGTGTGAGTTTTAGATTGAAATATTTAAACAAAACACACCAGAAATGTCAATTCACGCAACACTCATGCAGTTAGTAAGCGTTGGTGAAAGCTAGAATATACTCGTATTATTCGTGTAGGTGTTTCGTTGCAACTAAGTCGTATGGACGCAATGTCGCTACGACAAGTTCAACTTCTAGTATCATATTATACAGCCCAAACCTAAAAAATACCGTAAACTTTACATTTTGACCAATTTTCTATTTTGGATCGACAATCACTTGTGAAGTCACGAGACTTCATATTGGGTGTCCTTCTTCAGAGGTTTTCACATAAGAACAGTGTGCCCATACGGCCCATTACGATTTACTCACTTATTACAATGTTTAAAATGACTTGCAACGTATTCAAGTCTCAACTGACGTGCAATATTAAAAACAATTCATTTCTTCTTGAATTTCCGAACGATTAATAATGAACAAACAATTTTTAACAAGTAAATTGAGAAAAGAAGCAAAAAAGTGCCTATACTTTATTGTACGACTGGAATGCTGCTTGTATCGAGATATTTTTACCGAGAATTTCATAAATCCTCCTACTAACTCGACAAACCCGAAACCAAAGTTATAGGCAAAGTTGAAGGTCGGTCGGACAGCAATGCTATTGGCTGGAGGACATTCACGAACTCCTACATCGCTCCAACTTCTGTATGCAACAGCAATAGTTTTTGTTTCAAAAACGTTGCTATTTACGAATTCATCTTTCCAAATGTGCATGGTATGTTACACGCATTGCATTATAGATCCTTGCATTCAAGCATTTCTTGCACTTTACATTAACACGAATATCTGTTCATGTCCTCACTCTCATCTTTGCTATGCAGTATTAAAATGAATTAGAATTTTGACAGAACAACATGTACAGTTCAACAGGACTGTTGGTACACAACCATCGTTCACTCTCCAGTGAGAACATCAGCTGAACAGGTGTTGCACCTGGAGCCGGCATCTGCAAGTGCTGGAGGACCTGCTAACAGCAGCTGTGTAGGTGGAGCAGCTGCGTGGCTGCAGTAGCTCTGTGGCTGCAGTAGCTCTGTGGCTGCAGTAGCTGTGTGGCTGCAACATCTGTGTGGCTGCAACAGCTGTGTGGCTGCAGCAGCTGTGTAGCTGGAGCAGCTGTGTAGCTGGAGCAGCTGTGTAGCTGGAGCAGCTGTGTAGCTGGACCAGCTGTGTGGCTGGAGCAGCTGTGTAGCAGGAGCATCTGTGTCGCTGGAGCAGCTGTGTAGCTAAAGCAGCTGTGTAGCTGGAGCAGCTGTGTAGCTGGAGCAGCTGTGTAGCTGGAGCAGCTGTGTAGCTGGAGCAGCTGTGTAGCTGGAGCAGCTGTGTGGCTGGAGCAGCTGTGTGGCTGGAGCAGCTGTGTAGCTGGAGCAGCTGTGTAGCTGGAGCAGCTGTGTAGCTGGAGCAGCTGTGTAGCTGGAGCAGCTGTGTAGCTGGAGCAGCTGTGTGGCTGGAGCAGCTGTCAGAAAGACTGCACGACAACGGAGTTAACCCACACCAGCAAATTTGTTCGCGTCCAGTCGTACCGGCAGCGAAATCTATGTGCATGTCATTTCCATACGGCAATCCTCGCTGACTAGACTTTAAAAGTGCTTTTGTACCTACAATGGATCAACAAAAACAATTGATCCGGTCACAGAACGCCGGACTGTGGCAATACGCAAGCTTTGAGATACGAATACGTGTTTGTGCCGACTAAAATACGAAGTAACCTCAACAGTAGACTATTCATATCAATGGAAAAATGAGTCGTGACACCAAAGTAGAAACAAAAACTGAAAATGTTGAAAATTCATCAGACAGAAAATCAAATATTGAAATCCCATAGCAGCGCACTCCAACTAATAATAAAAATATTACCCTAATTCAAATTAGTGAATTTATAATTGACATCCAAAATTAGATTATAAAACACAGAAGTTAGCATTCGAGAGTTAGAGTTGTAACTGAAAAAGACTTAATTAATTTTCCAGTTTGCACATGTCGGCCGTAGACCAGACTGACTTTTTCTGAAGATTATCACAACAATTAAAATTATGGAAATGAGATCCTCAATGTCGCCTCATACTCAACATGTCGACAATAAACGATCTGTGCAAGCATTTAGTGTTAAGTTCTGTACAGACTCTCGCTACATCGTCCTGAAATTCATTTGTTGGATGACAAACTCCCAAAATTGTGAAATATAATGGAGGTACCTTAACATCTTAGCGTTGTACCGTTTCAACCCCTGATGGATTTAGCAGACTCAATGATACATACAAATTTATGGAGTAATTCAGTAAATATTTGTAACACAAAAAGCTTATACGAGTCCAAGACATCGTTGCTACATTTCACGTAGTGTAACGTGTGCTGTACAATACTCGTTACGTGAGCCAGTTTTGAATTTTGTTTAAATAGTTCCCCATTTAGAGGTGAATTTAGCAACAGAATTTCAAATGCATGTATTTTTTAAGGAAAAATCAATGAAAAACGGTTGATAATGAGCGAAAGTTTCCCAAAGTCTCAAAAGATTGACTGAAGAATTAGAGGAATAGAATATCATAAAATAACCCTATATTGTAAACCAATGTTGCCACGTTCGTTGTGATGTTGTGCAACAGAAGTTCACAGCACAAGTAGTGTGAGGTCTGTGTGTGACTGTACGTGTTGTGTAAATATCTCATTGAAGGCTTGAGGTCTAAAATACTTTGATATCATCACCCACTTGCGTCACTCCTACAGCTCAAAATTTAAACGAACCAAAATATCTACGAAAACTTCACTGGAGACTTTGACAGTATCCACTAACAGCAAAATAACTCTCAAGTGAGCTGCCTGCTGCATGACGTAGAACACACCCTCATTTGCTCACTGCCTCAACTGACGCTCTGATGTGCAATCGTAAACTTACTGCTCTTCAGGGAAGTACGCACAAATTTTTTTGAGAGGCAAGATTTATAATTAGTTTCGAATTCATCACCAAATAATTGCTTATGTAATCAATTGCTGGTTAAACTAAATTCCGTGCTACTTGAATTCGTGTCGTGTTGATCTAAAC
The DNA here is from genome assembly GCA_006783055.1 of Trinorchestia longiramus. Classification (NCBI taxonomy): domain Eukaryota; kingdom Metazoa; phylum Arthropoda; class Malacostraca; order Amphipoda; family Talitridae; genus Trinorchestia; species Trinorchestia longiramus. Next base: position 343,587 of record VCRD01000012.1, read on the forward strand.
ATCATTGCGATGTTACCGTCATAAAAGCTTCTGTGGAGTTAGCGCTCGGCTTGCAGCAGAGCACCCACCCGGTCTCAGGCAACTGTGCCTTGCCCGCAATTTACTAACAAGATTTTCTACGAGTTCCTTCCAGGAAAGCCTAACATGACGTGTGAAAGCCATAAGTTTCTCGCAAGTGAGAAGTTGTGGAGCGGTTTCGAGGTGCAACGAACGCAAAAGAATGTATTCGCTGTGGGAAAATGTTTGTGGGATTTGGAACGTTCTTCACACCCGCTATTCTTACGTGCGTCAACTCTAGAAACGATAGAATTTGACTAAAAAATTTTTTCAAAAACATGAGAAGCTGTGAGTAAATTAGCAGCCAGAAAACAATGACCCACAACATAATCTTTGAAACTGTTGTATTGACATCTTTGCAAACAAGCATTCTCGTTTAGGAGACTTTAAATTATGTTCCAAAAAACCATGCAAGCACGGAACTGAAACTCGTTCACTTGATAAAAATGACCAGTTCAAGAAGCTCATCACTACTTTCACAACTTTCTCGATGCTCCTCAGAATATTTCTAATCAAAATAATGGAGCACAAATAAAGATAAAAATTGGAATTCGGCACAATGTCTCATTTTAATCTAATTTTGCTGAGTAAAAACCTGATGTGCGCAAAAAACTGAAAAGCGTTTTCCTTTGTGCGTGAAATATTCCCTCAAACGGTTGCCCTCCTATATAGAGGGAAGAATTCTAGGATATATAATAATTTGTATTACTTGTATTTCCACAAGCAATACATCGATTGCAGTTTCTGTCTAGTTCCTTCACGTAAATGAATTATTGGCTAGAAAATAATTCAATAAATATGAATGAGTAGAGGCATGTTTTATAAAATATTTCTGTATTCCTCCCCAGCGAATACTGGGGAGGTGTACACATAAAAATTCTAAACTAGAAAAAACATTAAAAAAACTAATCTGGAAAAAGTGCAGCAAAGACTTCAGCGATACAGCTGTGTATTTCTTCCCCAATTGCATTTAAAAATGTTTGCCTTTTACTAAGGATCTTCAAGTCAAGGATACGTGAGCGCTATCAACTTACAAAGATGATAATGCTGCACACTTCACACTACAGAGTTGACGGTGCTGCACACTTCACATTACAGAGTTGGCGGTGCTGTACACTTCACACTACAGAGTTGACGGTGCTGCACACTTCACATTACAGAGTTGGCGGTGCTGCACACTTCACACTACAGAGTTGACGGTGCTGCACACTTCACATTACAGAGTTGACGGTGCTGCACACTTCACATTACAGAGATGACGGTGCTGCGCACTTAAGAGTCAAGCTAAAAAAAACATTTGCGACAGTTAACGTACTTATCGAAGGCTTTTTCTGAAAAGCCTTCAAACTTATACGCTCTCTATGTATTTAATCCGAGAAACCAACACTGACGTTTGGAATCATAAGAGCGTGTTTACAACAGACAACACGTCAGAACTAAAAGTCCTTTACACGCACTATTGTGGCCAGGCATGGCAGAGGCCTGGCTTCTATTCTCTACGAGTCGAGCAGTGGATTATGCCCTTTTTGAGCCAGAAAGTTTTGCAAAACTGTGGGTAACTTTGCAAGTGCCACCTTGAAATTCTGAAGTTCATCAGTCAAGACGAGTGGACTTCGTGGCTAAGGAACGATGTTCCAACATCAGTAACTGAAAAGACTATGAGTGAAACTTGACAAGACGTCACTGGTAAATGTGTCCTCAACCAGAGAAGAACTTGACTAGACGTCACTGAGGGAAAATCCCAGTTATATGTTGGTATATACGAAATACACAACACAATAATCCTGGTCGTATGATACAAGCAAGATACACACGATTTCGTGAACGTACACTACGTGCACCTGTCTAGACTCTAGACAATGCACTTCTACAGTACTAGTTTAAGATAACCCACGCACATGATTTATTTGTTCCATGGAATGAAATTCTTAGCGAGCCAAAATGCATTCAATGGCATCGGAAAGCGCTTTCCTCCTACACAGCGCACCCACGAATAATCGGAATCAACGGTTGAAGGTATTATGCATAGAAGTTTACTCAGTAAAAACAGTACTGATGAATGTCTTTTAACTTTAAGGGAAGGGGAAAGTGAGTAGGCGTTTGATAAAATCCTGTTCTTGCTTTCATCCCTTTTAATAAAAAAGCGGCTTCAACTGTGAAAGCAAGCATGGATTAAACTGTGATTCAACTGAAATTAGACCTATAAACTGTGATCCGATCATTTTTGCGGAATTTCCTGCTAGAGATTCACGGGAAACTTAGGTACAAAATAATGCTTTGTGGCCTCGACGTCAGGAGAGTGTGCATGCGATGTTCCCAGTTTTAGACTCGTACAAGAGTTGTGCTGTGGTGCGTTTACGCTTCTCCACGAAAACTGAGTCCAGATACACAATGCAAAAAATATTCATGCTTGAGAGAAGCAGAAGATTTGGAAGCTTAGTTTTAAAGTTCAGATAATGCTATTATATAACTTCATTGATTTCGGCGGCATAACACTCCTGATGGAATTGACTAAGAATGCAGGGAGCGTACTTCAATTTTCATTTACCCGTGTATTGTACCGAAGTACAACATAATTCGAATACCTGTTGTGAAAGACAATCAGAATATGATACATTTTTTGCTCAACATTTTCAGGATTCCAATTAGGAACATAAATATTTCATATATTGAATAAATCTAAGCAGTAGAGTAAGACTCAGAGTACTGCTGTGAGTACACCTGACTGTCCGAGTCTTGATCACCGCACAGTCCGGTCAAGGGGCGCGACTTGTACTGTGGAGACTGTATAATTAATTCTGTATCTCATGCTGCACCATCAAGAATAACTGAAACCTAGTTACGTTCGAGACAAAAATCGAATCGTTTTAAGCAAGAAAAGGTGTTCTTCAGTCAGAATGAACTTGATAAGCAAGCAATTTCAAGTTTTTCAAGCGACACATCTCATCAGGAAATGGCACGACGAACCATCATATTTCCGTCCTAGCAGAGCGCTCAGCTCAAATCCATCATCGTCGATGATTGGCAGGCGTCTCTCAGGACGAAGACAACAAAAGCTAACCAGCAAATAAGGCTCTTCCAATCGACCAAGTTGGAAACGCCAGAGAAAACTGGCGCTGAAGCCGTCGCTGCTCTGCAATACTTAAGGAAAACTTGCTTGACATGCAGTCAGAGACGCGTTTCCTCCCAGGCCTAATTCAGGAGCGTCGAGGCTCAAAAGAAAATGTTTCACTTCACTGCCTTCTCTTCAATGTATTCTTTGTGACAAAATTGTTAGGTATACGTAATGCCAATGCCGTGCCTTCATGGAAAATGAAACGTGAAAAAGATTGTTCAATGTACTTCACTCAGCAGAAGTACCTTACTTCTCAATGTACTTCACTCAGCAGCAGTACCTTACTTCTCAATGTACTTCACTCAGCAGCAGTACCTTACTTCTCAATGTACTTCACTCAGCAGCAGTACCTTACTTCTCAATGTACTTCACTCAGCAGCAGTACCTTACTTCTCAATGTACTTCTCAATGTACTTCACTCAGCAGAAGTACCTTACTTCTCAATGTACTTCACTCAGCAGCAGTACCTTACTTCTCAATGTACTTCACTCAGCAGAAGTACCTTACTTCTCAATGTACTTCACTCAGCAGAAGTACCTTACTTCTCAATGTACTTCACTCAGCAGAAGTACAGAACACGTGATCGTATGCAGGGCAGACACTAACGGGTGCTGGCTTTAGGAGATGGTATGCTGGAAATAGTTACTTTGGTAGCGAAATTAATTATACTTTGAAGAAAAAAACAACAAAAATCCTTACATGTATTTTTTTTCGAATGGGTGGAATTTCACATTCTAGGTGAATAATTGGATTGAAGCATCGTAAAAAAGTCTAAACAACTTCATTCAACCAGAAGTAACAATTTTTTTTTCAGGAGAAAACGAAGATTGACGGTAACTCTCGAGATATAAAATCTAGAAAACTGAAAAGAATTAATACAATAGAGTATTTGAAGAAGAATCAAAAATATTGCAGAACTATGAAAAAATTTCCAGCGTGATTTCGACGAATTATGCAGTGAAGTAATCATTCTTTTTCCGTCCCTAGAACAAATAAAAAGTAAGCATTTAAGCACAAGATTTAAAAACATAAACAACACCAGTCAACAAGTAGCTATGAGAATAATTAAACACTATGAATTTTAAAAACACTCTTCCCGGATTGACAGTAATGAAGAAACGCTGAAATGACCTCAAATAATACTCGTACATTGAGACGGAATGCGATGTACCCTAACATTAAAAACTATGTCGTCACTACTAGGTTAGCGCCGCCGTCACAATTGTGCTGAACGTTGCTGCCAGCGCTTAATTCACGAGTTTGGAACGCAAGGACGAGCTGAAATAATACTCAAATAAGCCATGAACATTGCACTCAGACGCGGATGCAAGCGCCAGTCATGCATGCCTCTCCATTGCACGGGACATGCAACACAGCTGTAGCTCGGTAAACACGCCCACACAAGCTTGTGATTTGCCAGTTTTGTTGTCCATTACACCTACGTATGTGAAAAATACGTGCACGCTTCCCGTTAAAATTGTTCAACACTTTATGTATATTTTGTGTAAAAATGATCTCTTCGGAAGCTGCATGTTTTCAGGCAAAAATTTACTTTTTTCCATTATCGCTGAAAGATTGCCAAAACTTGCTTTAGTCTCTAGGGGTCACATTTTTCAACATTTCAATATTTTTGATGCTGGTGCCCACACCCGTATGGATAAACCATTCAAATACTGCCACAAGGATGATATTTGACGACTCACCAAATCCCGACCCAGCGTCAGAATGAGCTACAAATACCTTCGAGTTTTCCTAAAACGCAGAGCAGCATGCACACTTAACAATCGAAAACTTGAGACAAACTGCAAGCGTTGATGAATCCCCATGCTTTCCGTGAGTCATGCACTCACCACAGATGTGGCGGCTGCTAAAACACTCAGGGAAAATGTGCTACTCTTTGCCTGGAGTGCTCAGTTAGCAGGCCAAAAAATAAAGCCAACTCGGATTGTGAAGAACATTCTTCATTGATAATAAATCGAAGTCACTTTTCCTAGAATGGAGGTTACGGAAAACAGTATGTAAGATGTAAACTGAATAAATGATAATTAGATTGATTATAAAACGAGCCACACCAATTAATCTTATTGGTGCGATTAGCTGAGTTTTCACGAAGAACTTCTAGTCTGTCAGAGCGGAGTCGTGGGCGGATGAAGTCCTCTTCCGTTTCATTCGTGCATGGCTGAAGTGACTTTTATTTATCTTGAGGATTGTTACTGATGTAAAATAAAGCTCGCTAGTTGTGGTGCTTGTTTTCCCATGTTTCTATGAGGAAAAGAACAAGTACACTCCAACTCTTTTGTCATTAATTATTCTTCATCACTATTTTGCTCGTGAAGAAATGTGTGCGCATTGAATGACGTGCATTCGTTAAACAAAATATACGAAAAAATACTCAAGCACCTGACAGGAATTGTGAATATGTGGTGCACACAATGCAAATTTTTCTGAGTGATTTCCCTAACCTCGAAATTTAAACGCACAAAAAAGAGCAATCGTCGCGCTTTTTGAAAATACTATTAAAAACAGAATCCTAGATTTCTGTTTTAATACATTCATTGCGGTATGACCCACCGGTGGGTCACTCAGGTTAGGTGCTGTAATTTTTTCAAAGCTTTCCAGTGACTGTATGTACAAAGTAAAAATTTGCACCGGCTAGGCAACGGCAATGAATGTGTTAAATTAACTGAGCCAGTTCGCATGCAGGCTCATACCTTGAGTTTCAATGACCAGTTTCCACAAGTGTGAGTGATGTAATGGAGCACACAGGTGTCCTGCAGCTGTGCGATAACTGCACAGCTGTGACAGGCAGCAGGTGTTACAGTGATGGGCGACAGTTCGACAGGTGTACGATGAAGAGAGAAACTAGCGGGCAGCCTTCAGAATACAGGCATGATAATTCATAATCAAATGTATTGGTCACTTCAGATTAACGCAGATTGTTTAAAGTCTCACCTTGCCTTCCTACTCAGGAATCTCGTCTGCCTCTTGACAGTCCTAGGATGGCAGGGGAACATTTCCTAGAAGTTCACCTCTTCATCGAGTTACAAAACACAATTATTGACATTCTAGTTACACAGACACCTACAATATCAATAATTTGCTCAGTTGTGCATTCAGGCTTCACATGAGTTTAATTCACTAAGTTCCAAAGAAGACTTTAAAGGTTGTTTCTGATTACTGTAACCGTGTGCTTTCATTTCCCTATTAACATGTTTTATTCGCTAACATTTGCATCACATCACAAAATACAAATGAAAGAAAAAAGGTTCACAGAGCACAACCGTCAAACAAAATTTCTCGAGGCTTCAACATCCCAAGAAAAAAAAGATTTGTGAGCACAAATTTTCCTCGCCCGCGTTGAAAATCTTGCACCAAACTTACTTTGCTAACAGGCAGTTCGAAACAAGCAAACCAGACCCTAAAGCTGGCAGTAAGGAAAAAATTAGAGCAAGTTAGGATTTTAGGGGCCATTTATGAGTCCATGATCCCGACCGACGGACGGAACCAACCAACGAACGGGCCCCAGGGTCCGATGGGGCCTTCTGAGGGCCACTAAACCCTGTTTATGGGTCATACTTGGGCTAAATTTTGACGGTATCGAGTAATGAGACTGAGAAGGTCCTTTGTAAGGCGGACAACCCTGAAGCATGAGCTCAAAACCAGCAAAACATCATTCGATCAATCGTAGTCCACAACCCTGAGCTGCCACAAGGCTGCTGCTTTAAACTAAAGAAGTTGTACAAAGCTGTTAAAAAAACGTACATACTTAATGAAGATACGATCAATTGAAATAAATTACACTCGTAGTAAAATAATAACAAAAATGCACAAACCCGGATAACTATTTACCGTTATGAGTTTTTTGTTCACACATAATATATATATATATATATATATATATATATATATATATATATATATATATATATATATATATATATATATATATATATAAAACAACCATAAATTTTAGTCTTCCAAAATAGTTGTAACTAAATTCTTACAGACTAGGTTTATTTACTCGTTACTCAATTAGTGACTTTATGTGTCTTGAACACGCCCGTGAGATCGCACCAATCACACGATGCGCTCAAAACGTCCATACATAACCTCGGGTTCAGTTTAGACAGAGCTCTTCATAAAATAGAAATTATGAAAAAAACTTCAAATCATGTGAGACTTAATACAAAGATATAATTATTAATACCTCACACTATAAATCTAAAGAATTATTGAACCAGGAACGGAATGACATCAGTAAAAATCTCTGAAGGTACAAAAAAATACTGGCAATGGAATTGAGTTCAGTTGTAACATAGAATCGAATACGACACATAACCGATTTTCGTATTTAAACTCCAATCTTCATTTATCGTGACAGAATTTATCGCCCCAATTTATTCATTCCGTCGAATGGTTTCCAGAAATCGCCTTCGTTAGAGCCATCCTGAACACAAGTCAGAAATTTTATCACGGGCGAAGGAAGAGCTTCCGAAATTGAATGGAAAACCCGGCCAAAAGAAACTCGCAGTTCAGAAGCAGTGGGGCATTTAATTTGAACGCTTCGTTGATTTCCATGAGCAAGAAAACGAAGCCTGTAAATCGCAAAGCAAATGAGGCTTCCAGATCCAACGGATTTGAGGAGTTAACTTTTTACTTAACTCTGAATAAAAGTTCAGGCAGACCAGTGACAGACTTTGAAGTTTATAAAATCAATGCGAGTGAAGGCGAGTGTTTCATCCAGACGTCTGCAGGGCAGGAAGTCCATGTGAGTGACAAAGTCTCGAGGTCTGTTGCAAAGATCCTCAGCCCAGTGAAAAGAGCTCAACATCTGAAAGCGCTCGCGATAAAGGCTTCAATTCGAAGCCTCTGTCGATACACTCGACTCAAAAGCTTAAGAAGATCACGGCCGACTATACGGCTGCATTCGCCATTTGATCTTTTCCAAGGAAAATAACTGGTATTGGTCTTGGAACAGTGCTCGATGTAACTCGTGCAGTTACAACAGTTTTAGCTGCTCGCGAAAATAAACATTCAATCAGGGCCAATTAAGGCAAACTCGGACATGATTGAAACCTCTAGTTCATTTTTCAAATCGTATGTAATTATGACCATAATCATCAAAAAAACAATAATGTTGCTACAATCCTGAACGATACTTTTTCTCCAAAATAACCGTATCGAAACAAATTATAGCTTCCACTTGAGAACTCATGTAGTTGTTTGATCCTGTTCAGTCAATAATATTAATTTCTTGATAGCAAAATAATTATATCTAATGGGATTATTACTCTTCCGTGAATATAAGAAATAATTATCTACACACAATGATCAATTGTAATGAGTACTGTTCTCAACATTATTCATATTAACCTAATTCAAAATTTGTATAATAAAGAGCTAGCAAGACACTTTGAAAAATTCTGAAAAAGATATTATTTCCTATAGAGAAAAAAGAGAGCCCCAAAAAAGAGCTTACTCATATTCGAGCAGGAAATCTGCCGGAGCCACCGGAGCGAAGAAGACCTAGTGAGCTGTACTCGGTGAGATCCTGCCACGCTTGTCTCCAAGAAGAAACTTCAACTAAATGCACACAAAATTTGCATGAATAATACAATACAATGATGGGTTTTGCATAACTTAAGTTTGTCAAACAATGCCGATCAAAACCATCAAATCGTGTTTGAACTATGAAAATTAGCCGATGACCTCAAGAGCTAACTCTATCTAAAGATATTTCTTTCATTGATTGAAGTCGATTCCTAGGTTATATTAAATAGAAGACTGTTGAGGAAGTTTTCATTGAAATTTTGCTGCTTTCTCACGTAGGAATAAGCTTGTTGTGGTGTGTTTAGGACACCAGCTTGTCCAGCTCCCTTCACTGACTTCGACTGGAAACTTTGTTCACTGAACTTCAAATTATTTTCACACGAAGGCAAAATATCTTCCTCGCATTGCTGTAATAAAGATGTCCTTACTAAGGAAACATGTCACTCGAAGATATTCCTTGCGGGAACATGTCACTTAAAGATATTCATGCAGTGGAAACATGTCCCTCAAAGAGACGACGAATACCACAAGAAAGTGCATAAAAAGGGAGTGAGCACATTGTTTAATTATGTACTTCTTATGAGCCTAGAAATTTAATAATTACCAAAAATGTATTCGAATGGAATTTTGAAACTGTCCAAATACTTGTTTCATCTCACTGTACAGGTACATTGTAGAAATTTGGGACCATGACTCTTTAAGTTCATCACAGAAACTTGGAAGTAGAGCACTAAGGCGTCAGCATTAAAGTATTTATAGCGAAGAAGAAAAGTGTCACCTGAACAGCGGGTGTAGAGTCGGAGGAGCTGGTCAGGTCAACGGCAGCTTGGTGAGCTACACAAATCAGTCTCCAGCAAAGCTGAACTGCGCGATCCAAGCTTCCACGGCCCAGCCCAGCGCCATCACTACTATGGATGCCAATATATTTGGACGTCTTTGTCAAGAAATCAATGGAGGAAATCAGAAAGAACCGACTCGGGCGCACACTCGCACTGCAAGATAGCACTAGGCCTGCGTGGTCGAGTTTGTGTTTGAGGTAAAGGCACCTCTGAAACAGTACGAAAATCACTTGTCCCCAAAACAGAAACATATTTAGAATCAAAACGGACGTCAAAAGTAGTAGCTAAAAAGTAAATTGAGATTTATAAAATAATAAGGCTTTGACCTTTTTAGCGATAAGCTTTTCAGCAGTGACGTACAGTGACTAGCGAACTTTGTCATCGTGCTCTCCATAATAAAATAATTAATCAAAACTTTGGTTAAAAATAGCAAGCCAAGCTTTCATCTGCCCTGAAAGGGTTATTCGAACTTGAAATTACAAATTTACCAACAATTGCAGGGTTGCTTGATACTAGACACACATAATGACCCGTGGAACAACTTAAAATTCCAAAGTTAAGAAAGAAAACCAAAACGTACGAACTTCTCGCATTAAAGCGCTCTAATGCTCTTCGGGCGAACGGCTTTGTAGCGAAAACAAAGAAAAGCTTCGAGCAAAGGAGGTTTCAAATAAAGCCACACCACAAATATCTTCCCTTCGGACACTCGTTAATAACATTCACCGAGACGGAAAAAGTTCATTCTACTGGCAGTAAAGTTTATCGATGAGCACCACAAATTCCCCACGGAAAGAGAAAAGATCGAGAAGTGGATCTGCAGATAAAAAAATCCATCCACTGCCACAAAGGAAAAGAATGTCCGTAATTAGAAAGATAAAAAGCGTCGAGCAGCAGCGGTTGGAAGATGAGGTCCGGGCAACAGAGGAGGTTGAGAGCTAACTTCAGCACAGCATCTGCATTGCAATGCAGCTCCTCATGAACCTACGAGAATTGAGTGAAAATCTAACTTGTAAGAATTAAATACCTTTACGTACCAGATGAGGTACGTAAATGAGGTACCAGATGAAGTACGTACTAGATGAATAATTTATATAGTCAATTGGAAAAGAAAGAAACTGTAGAAATAAAGAGTACATAATAGAAAGGAAAAACAACATTGTAGCAGCAGTAGGAGTGGTATTCGTCGAAAAATTTTCATTAGGAGATTTCAATGAATGTAAAACGGATGTTTTCATCAAATGTCAGAGACAACAAATTTACTGAATGTCGTCACCAGAAAAGAGCGGGATTCTAAGCAAAAAGCGCCTCAGGACACGCTAAAAAACAAGAATTCTCCGTGAATTCCTTTCTGGCTCTGGAATGCAGCCCAACATTTATTACATGAACGAAAATAGAATATTTTTGCTATACTCGCATTATATTATAAAATGCAACGATTGGTCGAATAAAATAAAGCACAAAAACTTAACTATTTGACAATGGGAATAAGAATATAGCATTCATACTGTTTTATTTTAATCAACACTCACAATTTACAACTATTTTAAAAGTTCCATTCTAAATTCGCTCCTCTGGCGGAGATTCCAAAATTTTATCTCATTCTCTTGAAGTTATTTACTGCTCACGTGAACAAGAGCCTGGAAGAATACCAAAAAGCGCAGCAAATATTTTCAAATCCTTTACTGTCATGAAAGACACATGAGCTGTAAACAAATTTTGAGTGAAAACTTTGGTGATAAACTTTTCAATACAACGAGCCACGATAGGAAAAAAACTGTAGCAAGACACGTAGAACTTTACAGAGTATATGATACACAAGTTCTAATTTTAATTTATGTCTATTTCAGTAGGTAGTTTCTTCGAAGTGTGACATGAACTGAAGCACTTGATGACTTTGTCAGTCTCGATTCTGGAGGATTCAAACATCTCCAGCAGTTGCATGTCAACATCCAGCATCGCCAGCAGCTGCAGGTCAACATCCAGCACCTCCAGCAGCTGCATGTCAACATCCAGCATCGCCAGCAGCTGCAGGTCAACATCCAGCACCTCTAGCAGCTGCATGTCAACATCCAGCACCTCCAGCAGCTGCATGTCAACATCCAGCATCGCCAGCAGCTGCAGGTCAACATCCAGCACCTCTAGCAGCTGCATGTCAACATCCAGCACCTCCAGCAGCTGCATGGCAACATCCATCACTCTCATCAGCTACCACAGCAACATCAGTATATGTAACCATGCTACATTCTGTCACCAGTAACCACGAGTTTCAGAGCTGAGTTCAGCGTAACTCGTTATTTTTTCCTTCTTGCGTACGTTGAAGAAAATTACCTCAAGATAAAGTGAAGAACCACAGCCAACTATGGTTTCATATGAGATTATAAGTCAAAATTAATTCGGCTACAATACAATCAGTTCATAATGAGTATGGACATCTTAGATTAAATCTCAGTTTTGATCTGAAATCTTGATTCGAAATCAAATTTACTGCGTAACAATTTTATAAATAGTAAGCAAAAGTAGGAATAAAGTTCACATTAGACTCATATGCAACAATAAATCTAATTTATTTGTACTTTAATTTCAAACCGATTTGTAAAACTTAACATCATAAACGAGTAGATCAGTTACAATACATCTATACACAGCATCACTTTTATTCCTCACTCATATGCACTTGACAGTCATGGCCAAGCACATACAAAATGAAGATTATCCGTCGCAGCAAAAATAAAAAGAGAAGCTGAAAGAAGCAACGCTTTTGTGCCCACTGAAATTGAGAGATACAGTAGGGTGGCCACATCTCTGAAAAAAGTGAAGGAAAGATTTAAAAAAGGTTAGCCCAGCCCTAAAACTTATGAGATGTCTCAGAAAACGATCACGTAGCATTATATCATTTTATTAACAAGCGTTATATCCGAAGCGATGTAGCTGATCGTGTTGCAGGTTAGTGAGGATACCCTGAGATGCTGTGTGTATGACAAGTGTTAGCAGTGCGAGGAAATTTAGAGTACAAGATACGAAGCTTATTTCTGGGCAGCACGATACGCCTTTCGTCTCAATCCTCGGTTCACACATGTGCTTTGCTGGAGTGAAACAATTTTCATTGTTAGGATGTATAACGAGATTGGTCGTAGCAACGAAAATTAGGCATAAAGCTGAACAGCACTCACACATCATAAGACACAGGAAGAGCTTTGCAAACTACGGAGGCAGCACAGGAGAACTCAGCAGTGAGCGCAAGCCTCAGAACAGCGAGCGCATTTTACTGCAGTGAGCGCAAGCCTCAGAACAGCGAGCGCATTTTACTGCAGTGAGCGCAAGCCTCAGAACTGCGAGCGCATTTTACTGCAGTGAGCGCAAGCCTCAGAACTGCGAGCACATTTTACTGCAGTGAGTGCAAGCCTCAGAACTGCGAGAGCATTTTACTGCAGTGTTTCCGCTCCAGGGAAAAGAAACCCGACTGTTGGAAGAGGAGCTTCCCCAGCTCCCCTCCTCCTCCATCTTCCTCCCCAAACCCATTCTAGACTCAAGCCTAGAGAAAGCACTCCTCAGGCTCCAGGGTCTAGAGCAGGAATTCTCAACCTGGGGTACATGTACCCTAGGGGTACATGTCACTGCTGAACACATTTCCTTATCTAAAGTGGCACATTTAATGTTAGTTTATAGTTCCTAAAACCTAAAAGTTGAATTAAAATTCAGTGGAATTTTATTTTTCTACTCACCTTTCTGCCACGAAAAGTCAGGGTTACATGCTCATCTCTCCATATACTGAAGCGGTACAAGGTCAGAGGAAGGTTGACAACCCCTGGTCTAGAGGATAAGCAAATGCCTCCAGTATTTTCTGACCAGAGTAATTATGACCATCAATAAACCGGAGGTAATAATTCACCTATATATTTTAAAGGAAACAGTTCACGAGTATGGGATCAAAGCATCAGTTCATCATGACTGTCAATAAAATGTTTTGAAATCTGTACAACAAGCTAGCACAAACACAGATTTATTCTTAGGTGAAAGTCTAAAAATTACAATTGGTCGCTTATACAGAAAAGTATATGTATACAAAATGAAAAGTATAAAAAACAAAAAAAAAAGAAGTATAAAAAATGGCCCTAGAATTGAATTGCTGAAATAGTTGACCGTTTTACTATACTGACACGAAAAATCCCCTACAACGTTTTATTGATTTGGTAACAATTGAGTGTAGGTAAAGGAATTGGATCATGATACATTTCATATCTTCAGTAAGTTTTGGCATTTCAAGGTTGCTTAGGAACGTGACAAGCAAATCACGAGCCACTCACAGTCATGCAACGCCAACTCAGTCAAATAATGATGGCATAAATTGAGGCCGTCACAGTTTCCAGCGATTGAAAAGATGCAGTTACAACTCATAGCACTCGCAGCATTAAATTGACGCAGACTCAGTTCCCAGCATCAAAAAGAGGCAGTCACAGCTCTTAGCACTAACAGTTGGCACAAAATGCAGGAAAATGGCTTCTCACACCGTCAGCTTGCCAGGTCTTTGGGCATATGTTGCCGAAAAGTTGTTTTAAATCATCGGAACTTTCCTTAGTTTGGAAGAAGAAAGAAAACGAGAAGCGAAGGTCTTTCACTGAGGAAAATGGCCAGAGTGACTATTATATATACTGACATACAAGATGAAAAATGAGTAGAAATTAAATAAAGAAGACTTACGTCATAACAAGGAACCTCTTAAAGTTTTTGTTTAGGTGATATTCCTGGCACAAAAATTATTTCTGAAGAAAGTTTATTTACAGCCGGCGGCAATAGCGGGCGAAGTGGCAGAGAAGTTCAGCAGGATCTCAGTGAAATGAAGAACGCAAAGCAAAAATAAAGAAGAAACAAAAATTATGACACTCACAAAACGGTGACATGTACGGAGCACACTAGAAAGAAAGAGAATTGGATCAAAAACGGACTTCACCTACTGTAGCTGTAGGACATGATGCACAACAGACTCCTGCACTAAAAGTTATGTATATTCTAGAATGCAGGAGCTGAGCCAGCAGTGACAGCAAACAATGAAGTCAGAAAGTACACACCCTCACGACAGCAGCAGTGTTTGTAGGGTTCAGTGAGTGACTATCACTGCAAGCATATCTCCTAAGGGAGGCTTGATGTCACCAGCTGTGGCCTTGGTGGCAGCTGGCTAAAGGTTTGAGGGAGGCCTGTTGTCACCAACTGCAGTCCTAGAGGCAGCTGGTTAGATGCACTCAGTCCAGCCTTACCACGGTGACCTAAGTATGTCCTCACTTCATAGTAGACAAGAAGATCCCTCAGAAACTTGTGTCAGCACTTTTATTCCTCAATGTGTATATTTTCTAGCATAAAAATAAATGCACAGGTATATGGCTGTTTGCCAGTCCAATTAGGGAGAATGCATGAAATTCCACGAGGGCAAAAAATTTACTAATAAAAGTATACCTATCAATTCGACACTTGTGAAATCTGACTATAAAGTGGTCTTGTATCCATGTACGAGTACCAATAATTAGGGAGAAAAAACGTCATGGACCACGCACGAGTTCTGAAGGGTCCTCGAGAGAACAGAGGGCAGAGCTCATATGGTCGATGATGATGCGAGGGGCGAGTTACAATAACTGGTTACACATCGTAACCTCAGTAGCATGACACATTATTATGAGCTGCTCCTAACATAGCACTGCCAGTCGTAAATGAATAATTTTAAATAAGTACATATTTTTAGCATGCTTTGTATTTCCTAAAAATCAGTTTTACTAGAATATCATGTAGAAATTATGACATTGGGGATTTTAAACTTGCCACAATAAAATTTAGTGATTATGTTCGAAGAACGTGACGAACATTGGCTTAGAAAAACCTTACTGCGAAGGTTTTAAATCTTTACTAAAGGTTGTTTTCATACGTTAAGAGTTTGAATTATTTGAGTGTTTATGTTGCTCAGTGTACCATAGACTACATAACACATTTTGAGATCTTGATTTACATCTTATATTGTAAAAAAAAAATTTTCACGCGATCTCAAAGTCTGCTGCACGAGAAGACAATCGCTTACGTCAAAAGGATGTCGCTACATCGTAGTCCCTGACTTTCTTGCTGCTCCCTATTTCTTTGCTTGCGCTGCGATGGTACATATGGCGGTACAAGTGCTGGTACTGTCGTATTTTTATTCTTTCTGCCTCTACCAATCCCTAGAACTTATGTGGAGAGTTTAACTGTTGTCAAAATTGGTAATAGTGCAGGTAGTAATAAGTGAACTGATGATCAAATAATTGTTGTTTTGCTTCGAAAATTTAGCGTACTTAGACTATTAACAAAATATATAAAAGCCGCTAATGTTCGAAACGATATGAGGATCATCGATAGTTGGTGCAGCGGATAAATATTTGCAGTATCCCAATGGTTAGTCAGAATTACCTGGTATACAAGGATTGAAGATTTACGGCAGTCATAGCAAGTTATGAAGAGAGAGCAGAGATAAAAAAGCTTACTAATATTATGCATGTTTATCTCTGATGACTTTGAAACACACTCCAGCAGAGGCAGAAAGCATTTCAAAAATACAAAAAATTGACAGCAGGAGTTGACAAGTGAAATTTTCAATCCCTCAAAGCAAGTAGAGATGAGACCACTGAAGTTCTGGCTGAGGAATGGAACTGAGCAGATAGAGGCGCTAGCGGTGCTGATGATATAATGAGACACGGCCGCTACTCTTCCATCTTGCTGCAATCAGGAAGCTCGGTCGACAGCTTCTCAGCAGCAGCGCAACCCTAGCTCAGATACCTTGCTCCTCTTTGCGAGCGTTCGATAGCTCTTCACAAACCTCACTCGTAAAAAGTGCCTCAGTAAATTTTTCGAACCACCGGCCCGAATAAAGGGACTGAAACCCAAGTCTTGTCAAAAATAGGACAAGCTATCGAACGGGTGCGCTAGCTATGGAACGTTAGAGCTGATCTCGTCGCCCTGCAAACCTACGTCTTGCCAAAACCTGTGCCGTGCTCAAAAATGATCTCACACTAAATACGCGACTATTAAAACCATTGTCATGAGCAGCAATGGTTGATGTTTTGCAACACATAATTGAGCACATTGATCGTAAGAATTCAGGACTTGAACCTTAGTGTGGTAAACTCTGTTTGGCTGAACGGGTTTGGGCAAGGCTCTGTTTTTAGTACGCGCCGGTACATTTATTTTAGTGGGGCCGAACAAGAGACGAGAACTCCATTAGAGTATTGGCCTCGTCCTCCGCCAGTCAGCCATACAATAAATAACCTGCACGCTTCTCACGGTTAAGTCACTAAATCTTCCGTAATGCAAGAAATCTGTTCGCCTTAGTTCCAGACCAAAAACTCCGCAAATAGAGCCAAGCGAAGTGTTCCTCATGTCTGCAGGTCTTCGAAGAAATAAATTTATGTTCATTTCATAGATAAATACATGCACACCAGAAAATAAATATTTCATCCGATCATAAATTTGAGATAAACTCTGAGCCATTGAACTTAATTTTTTTTTAAACATCAAAGCACCAAGCATGCACATTGTTATTAGCCTAGAAGCAAACTATTCTTTCACACGGAACAACAGCGATATTTCCCGTTATATTAATCCTTGTGAGTTGACGCACATGACAATGAAATGCACATCGCTTCATCAAAGCAAAATTTGCAGCCGTCACTTCTCTCGAGGACAAGACTTCCGTCCATTATAAAAGCGCAGAAATGAAGTCTGGCGTCTGCAACACAACCAGCAGACGCTGCAACACAACCAGCAGACGCTGCAACACAACCAGCAGACGCTGCAACACAACCAGCAGACGCTGCAACACAACCAGCAGACGCTGCAACACAACCAGCAGACGCTGCAACACAACCAGCAGACGCTGCAACACAACCAACAGACATTACATCTCGCAGTCCCGCATGTAAAGAAGACAACATCAGGTCGGCTGTAAGAGTATCCAGCTCTGTGATAAAAATCCGAGTAGAATTCCTGACATAAAATTGTGAAACAAGAATTTATGAAGAACAGCGGTATGCAATCGTCAAATGTGGAACGCACAAATTATTATTACTATTATTGTGGATATTATTATTAATATTGGTATTATTATTATTAGTGTCTTCCATATTAAAAGTAAGATAAATTTGAAATGCAGGAATTGACCCTTACAAGCAATTAAATTCAGAACAGATACAAATTTGCCATACAAAACAATAAAATTCAAAGAAGTTAACTAAGCATTATAAGAAATAAAATTTGAATAATATAAAATTATTCATTCTTTAGATTAAATACTGTGGAAACATTTTAGATATTCTATAAAATTGGAGCATGTAATATTTACAAATCTCAGCTCCGCAACTCTGAATTCAAAAGTTGAAGACTTCCTTCACAAAATAGCTGAACTTTTTGCTGATGTCAATGGTGGCAGCTGTGAGGTCCCTTCCACTTGAAGCAACTGCTCTTCAGTACAGTCCACAGATCTCTTCAAAATCCGACGCTAGAAAGTAATGTTTGAACGTAGAAAAAATAAGTTCAAGAAAATGAACAAGGCAACAAAAATTCAGTGCGCTCAGCACCAGAGCGACCCACGGAAACAGTTGAAGCTGAGGCCGAGGCCTGGCAGAGCTAGCAGCTATGAGACGATCGACAGAGTCAACAGCGAGCGAGACGATGTCAACACAGATCAGTGAGCTGGGTGACTTAAACAAGGTTAGAGATTAAAAGTCCGTTCGATTACTGGAACACAGCGCAGGATTAGAAGCGAACATTGAAACTACAAACCTGGGCTGAGTGTCTGTTTTACAACCAGAAGCAAAAGAGTAAAAATTATGGCACAATATACATATATGTATGTATGATATAGAGACGGTCTTACAATTTACTTTAATGTAAAATCTAAAAAAAGTTAACGCCCTGCGATGAAATGTCAATTAAGCAAAGAATGAAAGTCCAAACAGAAGTGAAGCATTGTGTTTCTCTCTATCATTGACCGTCAATCAGCAAAAATATCTTACCATAAAAAAATTCGATGTAATTTGTCAGTACGTTGAGTTCGATGTGTGTAAAAAAATTCGATGTGATTTGTCAATACGATGCACTGCTTGACTTTTACGCAAATTTCAAACTCACGGAAAGAAATGAGAGATGGTCAGGTGTAGACGAACAATTAAAAAAGAAGGCAAAAGGAACGTATTTAAAATAACAAAATATAAATGAAAGTAGAAACATCTAGTAACATTGTCATCATCTCAACGTCCTTAGTGTAGCGAACAAATGGGGAAACATCAAAAGCCAAATTTGGTCTCCAAATTTTTCCTATTCGGTTGATTGGCAGATAAAGCATGCATCAGCGTTTTATATTCTGTACAGCGACTGATGATCACACACTCGTGACTGCAGCCACTAGATGAGGCCGAGTTTAGTGAGCTGTGTCGCTGCGTGCACACCAAATACTGAGCTTGTCAAAAGTCCTCACGCCGTTGACGTCCATAAAAGGACGTCAAAAAAACGGATAACTTGCGCGCTACAGAATAATTACCATTTTAAGATTGTAATTTCAGAGGAGAAACTCATTTGCTTATACATGCCGAATAACCGTTGATGTTTTGTAGTAGGAAATTAACTCGGCTTCATATTGTGAACTTTTGTACCAAACACTTTGACCTGGGCTTGAACACCAGCCGTTATCACTCCAGAAAAAGATCGTGTTCATACAAGACCATGCATTTTCGCATTCAGCCAAAATAATTAAGCAATATCTGACTTCGCTGTGATGCAAAGACGACAATTTGATGGTCTGGCCTCCAAATTCGTCAGATTTGAACCCAATAGATAATTTGTGGTCTATAATTTAGAGAGAAGTTTATGCCGATGGTCGGCGATTTACTTCGAAACAAGACTTATGGAATGCCATAGTCGTTTTATCGAGATCGGTGCCATCTGCTACAATAAAGAAATTGACTGAATTGACAAAGGATCGTGTTTTTGAAGTCATAAAGTGTAGAGACGTTGCATTAATAAATCTCTTTTTATGATTTGTTAAATCTGTTCACTGTTCACTTCAAATATTGTAGACTCACATGGATTACAATGTTGAAGTTAGCATCAGTTGTTTTTAATCTTCTTTGATAATGCTTTCACTCTTCAAATTATGTTAGACTAATATCGCACGTCGACACAAACATCAATTTTTAGGAAAAAGTGCTGTCTTTCATCATTCATTATTAGCAATGGAAACAATCATATTAAATCCTCGATAAATAAATATATTTTTTAATGTCCAACAAAAACGAAAAAGTCCGAAAATAGAAATCCAAAGATACTTCCATGTAATGTTTTAAGCAATGTTATGTTGGATTAAAAGCGTGAGTCGTACTGCAGGTCGTTCTTTTAGAAGCGCGAGTGAAAAACTGCATTGAAATTAACAGATGGCTATGAAACAATACAAAAAACTGCATTTAATGCTTCGTAATTTCAGCTCTTGGTGGCCGGAAGATGATGAGAGATCGCATAGCACAATGCCAGACTCGAATGGAGATCCTACTCTGCTTAGTCAAGTTAATGATACAAAAAACTACTCTGCTTAGTCAAAACTTCTTGGCTTCCATATTCGTGGGCACTTAGGGCACTTAGCATAACCAAAACAATAGAGCAGCGAGACAATGTGGTAGCGAAGCAGGGTGGTAATGAGACAAGAAGGTAACGAGACAGGGTGGGAACGAGACACGGTGGTAATGAGACAGGGTGGTAATGAGACAGGGTGGGAACGAGACAGGGTGGGAACGAGACAGGGAGGTAACGAGACAGGGTGGGAACGAGACAGGGTGGCAATGAGACAGGGTGGGAACGAGACAGGGTGGTAATGAGACAGGGTGGGAACGAGACAGGGAGGTAACGAGACAGGGAGGTAATGAGACAGGGAGGTAATGAGACAGGGAGGTAACGAGACAGGGAGGTAATGAGACAGGGAGGTAACGAGACAGGGAGGTAATGAGACAGGGAGGTAATGAGACAGGGTGGGAACGAGACAACTCACCTTAGCACGACGTTCCGAGGCGATGTAACTGACGCTGTACGGACTTACGTAGGAGAAACGACGTCGAGGCAGCTCAGGGGTCATAGGGAACGAGAGAGGCCGAGTGGAATGTCGGGGTCTTGACCCATACTGAGGGGTGAAGGGCAGGGACAAGAAAGACTGGGGGGATGCGGGGGAATGGGGAGATATTGGGGACAGAGAGGAATGAGGAGACGGGGATAGAAGTCCATTGGTACCGCGACTGCTGATGAAGCTGGCAGACCTGCAACAAAAAAATGCAACAAAAGTTATTACGGTTCATAAACTCTTCAGTTTACAATGAGCACTTATTATTCATGGTCAGGGGAATATGCAAAATTAAATTTAAAGAATGAAATAAAAAATCGACCTACAGAGCAGGCAAGTGCTCATAAATTTGGAATTTGTTTCGAGATGACACTGTAACAGACGATTCATATATTGATATTGTACGAACCGATGAATAGAACAAAATTAATACATTATAACGGATGGGGCAAAAGTCACTTCACACTTTTGAATACTATCACGACAAAACCTAACAAAGGCAAAAAAGCGAATGACATATCAAATGAAAGAGGAAATATTGGAGATTTATTTCGTATTTAGTTTATAGATTAAAAATTTATATTGTTACTCATAAACTTTTCACCATTAACAAAATGGCAAGTAATAGCAAAGAAGAGCGAGCAAGAATAGTGGACAGTATTTCACACATAACGGATCCTTAGTTGCAGTGCAGAGGGACTTCTTGATAACATTCAATCAACAAACGAGTCCTTCCAGACATTGCATTATTGCAATGATTTCAAGATTCAGAGAATCCGCAACAACAGCTGATAAGGAACGCTCTGGTAGACCGAGAGCAGTACGAAATGCATATGCAATTCAGCGTGTTTCAAACATCATTCAATAAGAACCACAAACATCGACTAGGAATCGTTTCCGTGAACTAGGAATTTCTCGACTATCCCTACGTCATATCCGGACAAAAGACTCGCAACTGTACCCATTTAAATTTAACTAACCCATGCGTTAAATTATGCAGACTAAGAGAAAAAAAGACTGGTCGTGCATTTCTGGATCTGGTAAATGATGAGACCTTTTCCTCACACCTAATCATGTCTGATGAGGCACATTTCCCTATCAGCAGATGCGTAAATAAACAAAACTTTGTTTTGTTTATTTTTTTGTGTTTTAGAACAAGTCATGAAAAGTACTATGAAAAGAATGCGCACTTGTTTGAACACCAATGGCCAACATTTGAGGGATATCATATTCAAATAATGAAACTTTTGTTAAAAGATAATAAAACTCCAAGATTTCTTATATCATTAGATATGCAACCCACTTTTTTAGCTCTATTAGGTTTTGTTTTAATAGTTAGCATTCAAAAGTGTGAAGCGACTTTTGCCCGACCCGTTATAACAAAAAATAGGATGCATTGTAGTGAAATTTTACGACTGTAGAACTAATCACCACAAAGTAGGAAATTTCAATGAGCGCCATATGATGCATCAGTTTTAACGAATTAAAGGGAAAATAGTTCCTATTGTACCATTTTTAGCATTGTTCACTGTTTAAATATCATGTTAATCACACAATTATCGTGTATATACACATGTTCCAACCGTTTGGATGAATTTAGAACTAAGTGTTTAGCATTGTGAAACTTTTGATGCATGTAGATACATATATATAAAAAAGTGGACGATGAAATCAATGCTGAGAGATGAACAAAGAACAGCACTGATGCTTGAACAATCCATTAAATTGCAAAATATGAAATGTTTCACCGTTTCTTTAAATTCTCTGAAATGTTCTGTTCAAAGTTCAAGGCTCAATATTCTCTAATTTGAAAATTTAAATTATCTAACCCATATTACTTATTATCCGAGCATGACTGGTGTTTACACTAAATAGGCTTGTTAGTAAAAACTCGTGATTCAGAAGGGGCAATGAGATTATTGTTATTCGAAAAGTTAACGCTAGGAGCTAATGAAAATGACGAGTCCTCTGTTCGTTGCAATAGATCACGATGACAGCCCTGTGTTTGCCTCGTAACTTAGAATGCTGCAACCATTCCATGCTAATTGTATCGTCCACAACTATTCGTATTACCTTAATAAACAACACTTTGAAAACTAACAGTAGATCTTAGAACAAAATTAATTTAGATTCAAATGTTCACTACATATCGTGTCCTTTCATTTAACGCTTTATTAAAATATGGATAGTAAAAGAGAATTTTAAGTCTACAGTTCAGTAGAACATATTTGAAAAATAAATAGCAAAAAATCGACAACGTGAGCTTCATTAGTGTTATTGGGACACGCCTGGTATCTAACCAGGGCTTAAACCAAGCAATGAAGCAGTGACGAGACTTGAAGAAAACACCCACTTTAGACAGTGAAATCTTCTGCCGCCTGAGCAACAGAGAATACAACTGCTGTTGTTGTATTCTAAAAGCATCATATTTTACATAAGAGACACAATGTCCCTAAATATAACTTTTGCAGCAAGCAATAGTGAATTTTTGCAAAAAATTGTCATAGTTCTATCAAAAATAAAACGTCAATGAAATGCAAAGGCTGGCTTATATCTCATATGGTCATATTCATTTAGGACGTTCCCAGTCCACCCATTCAACTCAGAAAACTGTTATCCTTCACTGCTGCAAACAAATTCATTTTAGATGTTAGCGATGCAGAATAACCTAAAATTTAACTTCAAACTTTTATCGTCTCAATTTTGTGTTCAAAATAATTCTGAGAGCGGCGAGAGTGATGAATGCACTTAAGCAAAAGCTCGTCCATGGGCCTCTGATCTCATCCTCAAAATGCATATTTCATTGCTAAAATGACAGCCGTAAAAAAGATGTCCGCACAGTTATACTCGTGTGAAGTGCTGTGGGTATGTAAAGCACTGTCAGGATGCCGTGATGGCAGTTGAGCTTGCGTTTACTCAGGTCTTTTTTATGACGCAAGTCGAGCTCTCATTTCGTTAAAACATGAGTTAGAACCGCAGCCTAAATTTTGCTATCATATTTTCATCTCCATTAATATTCGTAAAGGAGAAAATTATTCAACTTTGGCCCCAGGTTGAAAGTATATTAACGTGTTTAATGGTATCCAAAATTATCTTTAGATTAGATGCTTTGAAAATTATGATCAACATCACCGATTAAATCAGACATAAGATTCTTCAAAAAATAAGACAGCAAACCTAATTATGTTGCAAGAAGCAAGAAGCTAGCATACAATAAGAAATTGATATCCAGCGTTCACATGGAGTTGATCTAAAGTTCTTTTGGAGATATTACTCGAGTAGCGTACAAAATGTTTACAGTTCATGTAATACTTCCATTTTCAAATTCTAAGAAGCTGTAAAAATCATCAATGAAAGTGCTAAGTCATCAAATGGTATCGTTTTCAAGTTCCAGAATATTCAAATTATAAAAATGCGTTGTTGCAGTGCATCAAAATTAGTAAAAGAAAGGCTCGGAAGTTCCTATCATCTCCACGTGCAGTCGTCTCGTGTCCTGTATATCTAAAAAAATACTTTGGTCACAGTGTTAAGACTTAAATTTGGCCTGCCTAAATCCTTTATATTGACGATCTATCAAAACCACTGACGACTTCCTTTATTCATATATTGATGAAGTCGAACGAAAATATTCATAATCAAATAATCCAATATGTTTTTTCTCGATGATGAAACGTCCATCACAAATATTTTTGCACTGCACAAGATTAAGTACCGTAATCGCCAAGACCAACGCCAAGCTCGGCAGGTACTCTAATTTGCAAGCAGCCTTAGCAGGCACCTGCTCTAAGAGTGGGATCATCTGACACCTGCTCTTAGAGTGGGATCATCTGACACCTGCTCTTAAAGTGGGATCATCTGATACCTGCTCTTAAAGTGGGATCATCTGACACCTGCTCTAAGAGTGGGATCATCTGAGAGATCAGCTGAAACCTTCTTATAGAGTGGTCTCGGCTGCCACCTGTTTTAGAGTGGGATCACGTGACACCGGAATGAGAAGCACAACACTCTATCAACAGAGATGCCCTAAATCAGTTCAGCTTTACGAGAAGCTTCTTCCGACTTCTATTAATAATTTTTTATTGGACGCAAAAGAAAAATAGCGAAGAGATAAAAGAGAAGCGAGGTCAACATTTGCACGGCTCGATGATCCGTCTCAAAAATCGCATGAAGGTCACACGGAAAAGTCTTTTGATGCTGGATCACAAAATCATGATGGACGAGGGAAAAAAGTCATGATTGTGGGGAGGAAAAATTCAGCGGTCGAGCTAAAGAGCTTTTACAAGACTCTGCTGAACTCAAGAACCTTATAGAAACCATAAAAAGCGTTATGGATAGTATGGTGGATGCACGCAAAAATCTTACAACAATGCATGGGGAATATTTCACCTGATTTGAGAAAAAGCTGAAGACACCGATCGGTAATCTGCAAAAATGCTTCATTATGAAAGAGTCTCAGGATGGCGTGCCATGAAATTTCCCGTCATCACAAACAACAAAAACAAAAACGTATCGGTGGCATCACAACGGTGGCATCACAACGGTGGCATCACAACGGTGGCATCACATCTGTGGCATCACAACG